>NMUG010006115.1:0-12762 GCA_002855965.1 Monotropa hypopitys | reverse complement strand
ATTTTCAACGGTTTGGATTATCCATACGGGGCCCTAAAATGTGGGCCCCTATGCATTTGGACCCACAATCGGTGTGGCATTCGGTGTGCCCATCGGTGGGCATAACAAAATTCAAAAAATAGATAACAATAAAATACATTTTTTATATCCATTCAATTTAAAATAAAGATAATTCATGATGTGTTATTTCCATAAAAGTTAGCAACACCACATAAGTATAATAAGTGTGGTGGAGTAAATCTGGATCAGTCACGTATTAAGGGCAAATTCGTCTTTACCTGGACAAAGACGGCAGCACGGCACCAGTCATCCACATCATCAGCAATTTTGCACTGCGGATTAAGTTATCCCTGTGCGGCTAGACATCTAGCCAGTGCGGGGACCAGTTATCTAGGATGACAAGTTCTAGATCTCGACTGATATAGCCAACCACGTGTCCAATGACTATCTGCACTACGGATTAGGTTGACCCTGTGCGGCCAACATCTTGGTAGTCAAATAGTCAGCTGTTCAGGGATGCGTGAGACAGATCATGACGGATACAAATAGTCACTTGCCCTACCCAGTGTATGTTGTGCGGATCAGGTTGGCCTAGTGCGGCTAACATCCTTACAGTATGGAGACCAGTCATGCAGAGCAGCACGTACCAGACCAGGTATTGTACAGCTAGACACGTGCACAAGCAATGTCCACTCTTTAGATTAGGTCAGCCTTGTGTGACCGACATCCACCAGTGCGGCGACCAGTAGCACATTGTGGGAAAAGGTGACTGACAACGTATATAGGTGTCGATCAGCGAGTGAACGGTGGATAGCACACGTGTCAGGCCACTATTACTGAAGGAATATTCAGAGTTTCCAGAATAATAAAAAGACGCACCAACATTTTCACTTGTCGGAGAATATGGTCAGAAGCAACATAATCAAGAAAAAGGGATGAGGAGTCCCATGCCGATCTCAATTTCTAGCGAGAAGTTGGAAATCCAGAAGGCATGTATATAAGCGAGAGTCCAACCATCGATGAACGGTACATGCCATTTTGCTCTCAGAACTCTCTTTGCGCTTATATTCAGTTTCTTCTTCAATCTAGAACTAACTTAGTCATCACAGAGCCTTCCAGCCTCTAACGACGAGAGGTTCTCTAACTATTTTCTGTGAGTGGAGAGACAGGAGAAATCTAGCAGGGTGTCCAGCTAAGCAAGAAGATCCATTCAGTAGTTGTTTATCGATAGAGGTAGTACTAGAGTGTTTTACCCTCACACAATAAGATAGACTGTAAGGCTTGAGGAAAGTGGTTTGTTGTGTTTCGACACTTAATGGAGAAGTACGTTTTGTAATTTCTTTCAAAACATTTTTTGGCAGTTGTTAAATGGTAAATATAAAACTAACACAATGACAAACATCAAAATGATGTTTTTTATATATTAGAATAGATAAAATAAATTTATAAGATACTATAATTCAGATTGGAGGATCATAAAATGTGATATAACTTTGTTGTAACACCCCGAATTTTCAAATCATTTTTTGAAATCAATATAAAATCAGAAAAGAAAAGATAATTACCATCCATATTTATTTCCCAATCGGTACATGCTGAATGAAAAATACAAAAGAACTCATCCACATCCAATAACACGTGTTCAAATTTACAAAACTTTTTACAAATGATATCCACGAATTAAAGATACAAGTATCACAAAATGATAGGAAAAACAAACAACCACACTACCATAATGACATCAAGCTCCAATGCATGTCAAGACCCGAAACATTCACCTCTAACCCATGACTAATGCTCAACACCTAAAAATAGAGGGTTAGACAAAGCCTAGTAGAAAAATCCAAATACTAAGGTTTATATAATTATTGTGAGTGAGTGCTGGTATACAGAATATATGATGTATGCACGAGGGTCCATAAACTTTGAAACTAGACAAGTCATTTTTCTTGCATTTGGTCTTTCATTTTAAATTCCATTTCAAATCCAGATTTCATCCACTTCACGAATTCAAGTGAGTCCAATAATTTGTCCTTAACAAAAGTAAGGAGAGTGCATAATCATTCCTTCCACCTTGACGAAATCAAGGGAAGTCCAATTCCATCGTTATCATGTTTTTAATATCAAGTAAACAATTGAGCTTCAGCTACTTCTGCGGTAGAAGCCCGTTTACTAGACTATCCGTAAATTTTGTAGTATTTCCCGACCTGTCGGGAGGGCCCAGTCAAGCCCTCATTGCGCAATGTCATGAGTGCAAATCCATCCAAGGAATGAAATTCCCGTCTAAATGTAGCCAACCCAAATTGCTCACATTATCACAATCCCATTAATTTTCTGAATCATTTAATTCTTTCATTAATATGTAGGGCAAAACCTTCTACTCATTTACAAGACTCCCAAATGACCCACACGGTATATGTTCCAAAAATACCTTCAAGTGTCCCACATCATGTTTTTCAAATCAATTTACTCATACAAAGACTCAAAACATATTTTCTCCAATTTATCAAGTTAGATCAAAATCTAGAGTTTTCATAAAATTTAGAGATTTTCAAATTAAACGATGGGGACATGAAATTGATGCCAAGGGGAACCCTTATCCATGAAAATACACAAGTTTTAACAAAAAATGTAAGGGTAATCGGAATCAATAAATCTAGTTACACAAACCCATGAATTTGTTTGAAATCAAGAGGTAGGAGAGAAAGAACAAACACATGAACATATAGAGTTTAGAGATTTCTACCTCAGAATGGAGAATCTGGAACACCCTAGATGAGGGTTCTTCATAACCACCATTGTTATGCACATAGATGGGTAGATCTTGATGCGCGGAACATCGTTTGTGAAGAGGGTTTCTCTCAAAACCCCTTGAATTGAGGGGAAAAGGGGGAAGAAACATGGAGAATATATATATACTAGCGGTGACCCGTGCCGTTGGCACGTTTTTTTGAGGCCCGTGTGGGCCCCACATGTGGGGCCACACACAGGCTCGTGTATTCAGAAGAGAATTGTAAGGGTTGTGTGACGTGTCAAAAAAGTGTGAGCGGTGACCCGTGCCGTTGGCACGTTTTTTGAGGCCCGTGTGAGCCCCACACGTGGGGCCACACACGGGGCCGTGTATTCAGAAGAGAATTGTAAGAGTTGTGTGATGTGTCAAAAAAGTGTGACTAAGACGCTGACTGGGATATAAAAATATGACTGGAACAAAGGGGGTGGGTGTATTAATTAATGACTGAGATAGAATTGTATGACTGGAATAAAATTGTATGACTGGGACAAAATTAGAATATGACTGGGACAAAGAGATATAATGTATAATATATATATATATACGACTGGGAGGGGGTTATGACTGTGTTGTGTGATGTATTATGTGTATATGTGTGTTAGGGTTGAGAGAAGAGAGTATATATATGAGCTCCAAATCAATTTCCTGAAATGCCCTTAATATGGCACATTTCGATATGTGTCACCCACATATCGAAATTTGGAGCCCTTAGAAAGAATGGATGATCGAACAGAGGGGTCACATTTTGATATGTGCCCCATGCATATATTGAAATGTATCACGCAAGGAAATGGTTAACCTGCAAATAGAAGACCCGTATTTCGATATGTGCTTCAAGCACATATCGAAATGTAACCAATCAGTATATCCATATATCTAAATGTGGTTCCCCACTGACCTTCCGAATGATTGGACCATATATCGAAATGTGGTCAAAGAGGCCTAACCCACATATCAAAATGTAGTATGCGACTATCACAAAATGGGGATGGACATGGGACACTCACATACCAAGATGTGATTGATAGTGCAAGGATCTCGTATCAAAATGTGACTTATTAGGGAGCACATAAAGCTTATATTTTGATATACAAGAAGGAAGAAAGGCTAGTACATTCTGATATGTGCTTGCCAAATGTGAGTGGCAAGCACCCGACACACCGACACCTAAAATGAAGTAGTAGATGGATATGTGAGTCATCGGGTCCCACCGAACATCAATAAACACTCTTGAATATTCCCTAAACATCCCAAATTCCTATGTAACCCATAATCTAAGCCATGGGGAGGCCCTGAATACCATTAAATCCATAATAAATCACAGGGAAAAATAGAAGATTGAAATTATGGGATGTGACATTTGTAGCACTTTAACTACTTATTTGTTGCTGGTAGAAGGAGGGTCCGATAAGAAAAGTCCCGGATTATTTTATCTCGGTCTCACCTTAGCTAATGTTTGGTTAAGCTATGGAGAAATTGGATAATGTAATACCCATCCTAGAAAATTTTATTTTAATATAATTTTATAAATAAAATAATGATGTGGATAGCAATTAGGTTTATTAGTTATCTAGGGAGTTGTAGTGGTTTTAATTAATCTAAAAAGATTTATAATGGAAGATAGGTGGGGAAAAGAGTTAGATTTTTTTTGAAACTAAAGTTGGATCAATAGGAATTAAGCCTCTATAAATTGGCTGGTATAGCCATTTCATGGCTTTGATAAAAATGTATGGCCTTCTGGTAAGGTAAGGCCAGAAGTTGAGATTGGATTGCACTTGAACTTCTGGAAGAATGGAGATGTAGCTAAGGCTGGATTTCTGGAAAAGCAGAGACGAACTATAGGATGTTTTCTGGAAATGAGGAAAGAGTGGAAAGTCAAGAATTTCTGGAAAAGGTCAGATCCCAAGGGATGAATTTACAGAAATGGTAGTAAGCCACGAGGATTGATTTCCAGAAATACAGAGGAATGCTGGGAGTTGGTTTTCCAGGAATGAGAGAATTTCCAGAAATAATGTGTGAGCCATAAAGCTTGCACTTTCAGAAATGTGATAAGGTAAAGAGAGTGATTTCCAGAAGAACAGAAAGGGAAAAGAGAACTGAGTTTTTGGAAGAACAAAGTGGAAAGATGCAAAGGTTTCCAATTTCCAAAAAATGGAAGAGGCCATTTTCGGAAATGCAAGTTGAGGTTTTGGAAGAATCGATCAGTCCAAAGCATAGAAGAACACAAGTTTATTTTGTTTTGACATGGAGTTAGAAATTAAAAGCTTTGGACTAATAGGTTGATGGGTTTTGGCCGTATACAGAATTAAGGGGCTAGGTGGGGTGAAATGGAAATCCAAACAAAATTTATATGAGGTGTTAATCAATGATAACTAACTATGGGATTTGGAGTTATTGAATCAAATAAAAAAATCATTCACAAAGTAAAAGAGAGAGAAGTGTGAGAGAGAGAAACATTCGGTGGAGGAAGAAATTCTCAGAGCTTGGCTTGCCAAAAATTTCCCAGAATTTGATCGAGAATTAGTAAGTAAACTATGGTAATTTCAACATGCTCATGAGAATTATTTGCTAAAATAGTTCTTTACTAGGGTTAAAGCGACAATATTGTACAGGGTGGGAGTGGGTCATTACATATGGTATCAGAGCCTGCACCAACCAGAAATGTGGGACTAGAGGAGAATCTTGACCCATACGAGGATATGTGTTCCTAAGTGGGGAAGATTGTGATACTCAGGATTAATCTTGACCCCATAGGAAGGACAGAAGGTCCTAGGTAGGTGAGATTTGTGGTGATTGATTGTGGGCCCCACATCACTTGGTGGATGTAAGTTGTATGCTATAAATAATAGATCATGAACATACCTTGCACAAGGCCTTTAAAAGTTGTGTAGACATCAAAGCCGATTGGAACTTTCCAGTTAAGCATTCTTGTCCTGGAGTAGTCCAAGGATGGGTGACCCCCTGGGAAGTCCACTGGGATTTGGCAGCCAAAGCGGACAATATTGTGCAGGACAGGGCAGGGCGGGTCGTTACAGATAATCTCTCCACCAGATTGTATATCTAGCCAAAGCTTGTCTATCGTATCCCCTACCCCTTGTCGCTAACTTATTTGCACTCTAAATTAACCAAATACCCATGGGTGACCCCCTGGGAAGTTTATTGGGATTTGGCAGCCAAAGCAGACCATATTTTGCAGGATAGGATGGGTCGTTACAGATAAGCTCCCCCAGATTGTATATCCGGCCAAAGCCGGACTATCCTATCTCCCTACCCCTAGTCGCTAACTTATTTTCCCTCTAAATTATCCAAATACCCATGTATGTGTCGGACACACCTCAGATCCTAAACAAAAATATGATTATAAATGTTAAAATATTATTTTGAATAATCATGCAAAAAATTAGCACAATTAGATAAATTTAAGCGTCGTCTTTAATTGTTTAAAGAAAAACAAGTTTTAGGTCTAAAATTTCTGAATAAAATTTTAGACTATTAGATAAACACTTAAATTTATCCAATAGTATAGATTTTTTGTGGGACCCTAGATGGGTTGCCACGCCCCGGATTTTCAAGCCATTTTGTAAATATGTTTTATAAAGAAAGTAACTACAAATCATATGAATAATCTCATAGTGCTTAAGACATAAACATCCATATAAGATAATCAGTCAAACCAAGGGGAGATGATGGATACGAGAACACATAAACTTTAAAACAAAACATAAGGGATACATGTTTCAAATGATACTTAGTACATAATATCAAAAGGGGCTTAGAGTCTTCAAAAGAGATAAGGACTGATAGAGATGCTCCAAATGCATACCAGTTGTCACCAATTAACACCTTTCACCATACGATACACGCATTTCACCTTTTAAACATGCAACTTTAATTTAAAGATTTATGCAAGCATCTTAAAAATGAATTTATTTCTTCAGGAATAAACAAATGGGTATTACAAATCACCCCCTTAGGATTTCGTCCCCGAAATCAGTAAATTACCTGAGAACAATAGTGAATATTCCTTCTGCATGCTCTCTTCACCTTCCCAAGTAGCCTCCTCAATATCATGATTTCATCACAAGACTTTCACCCATGTAACCACATTCGAACATAAGACTTGTTATTTGTGGTCCAAGATCTCCACCGATATCTCCTCATAAGACAAATAATCTCGCAACTCCAATGGATCGACCTCTAGTACATGAGATAGGTCACTCACATACTTACGAAGCATCAAAACACGAAAGATATTGTGAAGTCGAGACAACTCCACTAGTAAGGCCAACCTGTAAGCGATTACCCCTACTTTATCCACAATCTTATAAGGCCCAATGTATTTCGGTGCCAATTTTCCTTTCCTTTTAAATCACACCACACCCTTCCATGGAGAAACTCGTAAGAATACATGGTCCCCAACCTCAAACTCCAACTACCATCACCTATTATCTTCATAACTTTTTTGGAAACTTTGTGCTACTCTCAACCTTTTCCGAATAAGTTTGACACCCATAGTAGCCATCTGAATCAATTCCAACCCCAAAATCTTCCTCTCACCAACATCACTAAAAAAAGAGAGTTCTACACCTCCTTCCATACAAGTATTCGAAAGGAGAC
Organism: Monotropa hypopitys; assembly: GCA_002855965.1. NCBI lineage: Eukaryota > Viridiplantae > Streptophyta > Magnoliopsida > Ericales > Ericaceae > Monotropa > Monotropa hypopitys. Next base: position 5,354 of record NMUG010006115.1, on the reverse strand, counting down.
ATCCTAATACTACTCTGATAGCTATTGTTGTATTCAAACTCAATCAAAGGTAGATAATAATCCCATCTTCCCCGAAAATCCAATACACAAGATCGTAATATATCTTCCAAAGTTTGTATAGTCCTCTCTGATTGCCCATCTATCTGTGGGTGAAAAGCGGTACTAAACTTCAAAGATATACCCAAAACCTGCTATAAACTAGCCCAAAACCTCGATGTAAACTTAGGATCACGGTCGCTAACAATCAATGCAGGAGCACCATGCAATCTCACAATCTCATCAACATACACATTCGCATACCGATCCGTATTGTCCGTAGTCCTCACATGAAGAAAGTGAGCAGACTTTGTCAAATGGTCCACAATAACCAAAATAGAGTTGAAATTGTCCTTTGATCTAGGCAAACCCACCACACAATCCATGGTTATGTGCTTCTATTTCCACTTTGGTATTGGTAAACTTTTTAACAGCCCACCCGATCTTTGATGTTCAATTTTTTAAATTTCTGACAAGTTAGACATCTAGCCATAGAATCTGCTATCTCTTGCTTTATACCTCGCAACCAATAGTGCTTCTGCAAGTCATGATACAACTTAGTGCCACCCGGATGCATAGAATATGCTGAATTATGAGGTTCATTTAAGATTTCCCTTTTAAGGTTGACATCATTCGGTACACATATACGAGCCCCAAACATTAACATCCCATCTACCCGAATATAGAAATCGGACTTCTCACCGAAACGAACTTACTGACACACCTTCTCTAAATACACATCTCGACTTTGGCCCTCTCTAATCTGATCAGTGAATAACAGTCTTACGCTTAGCCTAACCAACAAGGCATCTTCACCACCCATGGACAAATCAACACCCAATTTTCTCAGTTTTGATTTTCCACCTTAGCATATATCAAACAAGAAAAATTTCTAACAGATTTCCTACTCAAGGCATCATCTATAACATTGGCTTTCCTCGAATGACAGTGAATGTTACAATCATAGTCCTTGATCAACTTCATCCACCTATACTACCTAAAATTCAACTCTTTCTGGGTAATATATATTTTAAACTCTGATGATCTATACAAACCTCACAATTAACTCCATAAAGGTAATGTCTTCAAAGTTTGAGTGCAAATACAATTGTCGCTAATTCAAGGTCATGGGTAGGATAGTTCTTTTCATATGGTTTCAACTGTCTAAATATATAAGAAAAATCACCTTACCCCTCTGTATCAGAATACAACCCAAACCCCAAAGTTACACATCAATATAGATCACCAAATCCTTAGTACCCTCAGGAATAGTCAACATCGGCGCATACACTAGCCTCTTCTTCAACTTTAAGAAACTATACTCACAATCACCCGACCATTCAAATTTTACACCCTTTTAGTCAACCTAGTCATGGACATGTCTATAGATGAAAAGCCCTCAATATATCTCCGATAATATCCTTCCTAAGCCCAAGAAACTAGAAATATTAGATACATCTCTCTCGATTTACCACAACCTCAATTTTCTTTGGATTAACACAAATGCCCTCACTGGAAACCACATGTCCTAAAAATACCACAAGGTCTAGCCAAAACTCATATTTTCTGAATTTCCCAAACAACTATTTCTCCCTCAATTTTTACAAAACCAAACCTAAATAATACTCATGCTCTTCTCTCGACCGAGAATAAACCAAAATGTCATCAATAAAGATAATCACATAATAACCTAGATAGGCCTAAAAAACCCTAATCGTAAAATCTATAGAGACAACAGGTGCATCAGTCAACCCAAACATCATGACAAGGAACTCATAATGACAATACCTTCTTCTAAAAGTAGTCTTAGACATATCACTATCTCTCACCTTTAACTGATAGTAACCAACCTCAAATCAATGTTTGAAAATATTGAAACCCCTTGCAATTGATCAAAAAGGTCATCAATCCAAGATAGTGGATACTTGTTGCTCACCGTCACCTTATTCAACTACCTATAATCGATACACATTCTCATCGATCCATCCTTATTTTCACAAACAAAACGGGTGCTCCCTATGGAGAAACACTAGGTCTAATAAAACCCTTATCAATCAACTCCTTCAACTAGTTCTTTAACTCATAAAGTTTTGCAGGTGCCATCTATAAGGAGAAATAGAAATAGAACTAGTGCCTGGTACCAACTCAATAGTAAACTCAACCTCCCTATTGGGAACTACTCCCAACAACTCATCTGGAAACACATCCTAAAATTCTCTGACTACTGGAATATCCACAAGACTTCCCTTAATCCCTTCCGTATCAATAATGTAAACAAAGAACCCCTCACACCTTTTCCTCAACATTGATATAGCCCTCAAAGATGATATAATGTAATTAGGAAACTCCATTCCGTCACCACGAATCTTTAATTCAGGATTATCGAGAATTCTAAACAATACCTCTTTACGAAAACAATCTATCATAGCAAAATGGGAAGATAAGAGGTCCATACCCAAAATCACATATAAGTCAAACATAGACAGAGGTATAAGGTCCACCATCAATGTATTACCACCCACCAACACTCTACATCCCAAATAGCACGACCCAAGTTTAATGATATCCCCTACTGGCGTCGATATATACAAAGTATAACCCAACGTAGAAACAGACTTGCCTATACGTGTACCAAAAGAAGTAGAGACAAGAGTGTGTGGAACCAGATTCAATACACAAGCATGCATATAAATCACATGTCATACTCTGGAAATTTTATAATTTCCATTTGTCTCCCATAAATCAATAAATTAGTTTTATTGGAAATTCTATCTTCGCATTCGTCGCTTACCGACGTGTTTCGGTAAGTCTGCAAATCGTTCGTTTGTTCGTCGTACTCATTGGTGACCTCGTGGAAGGTCACGACACGGCCTTAAGATGCTTATTAGATGTCTAGAACATTTTAGAAATGTACGGGGTTGCGTTGGGAAGGCTCGGAAGTAGTTCGGAGTTGTTTCGGGGCATTTTCAGGTGGCTCGTTCGGACCAAGGTTGGTCCCGTCCGGAAAATGGTGCAGTGAGTTTGGGTTTGAGATTTAGGAGGTCTCGTACGGACCGTGGTGGGTCTCGTCCGGATGGACAGGGTTCCTCGTCCAGACGACAGTGGTCCCGTCCGGATGGTACGGGAGCGAGTTGCGCGAAATGTTGGGTTTTTAATGTTTAAGTGCAGCCCAACCCCTCTTTTCTCTCATTTGGTCTGCCCCTTCTCACTCTAACCCTAAATCTCTCTCTCCCTCTCACTTCTCTCTTCAATCCTTCCACATCCTTCAAGATTCAAGTTTTTTCCCTTCATTAACGCCGGTGAGCACGACGAGGGCTATGCGTGGATGGGCTTAGATCGTGGTGGAATGGTAAGTCTCTCTCTCTCTCTCAAACCCTAGCTTCTATATTCACTCTCCTCCATGCTTGGATAATGGTTGAGCCTTGTAGGTTGCGGTGATAGCTTCGTAGTAGCGGGTTCGGATCACGGTGGTGCGGTGGACGTTTTTCAGTGACTTCTCCGGTGACTTTTCCAGTGATGCTCTGGTGGGTAACTTCTAACTCCTACCTAGTATGCGTGGGTATGCGTATTTCAATTCCATGTTTCATTACTTCATCGATCGGTGATTCATTATACGTAGTCGTATCGCGTGTGGTACGATTGGTTGGCGTCGAGTTAGCCTAGGGTGATTGTGTTGATCTTGGAGTGGGGTAGAGGTGGAGAGAACAACTTGTGTGATGATGATCACTCTTAGAATTGTATAGGCATCAAGTGTTCAATGAATTTCCCGAATGGGCCTTAAGGTGAATTTTGGGTGTGTCGATGGTGTCGAATTATAGTGTTGACTTACTTGGATCCTTACGATATTGCGAGAGCGCGAGTTGTGGCGAAATGGGGATTTTTCCCCTTGTCGTCGATTATGGTGAACCTTCTTTCCATTTGGGACTGGTCATGGAAATTCTTATGGGTGTATGGGTGTTGTGACATTTCCTGGGTACTTGTAACATTGTGTTGTGGTTGGTACCCCTTAGTATTGTGATGATGGGAGGTCGGAAATTGGTGAAGGACCTTACCTTTGAGGGGATCATGGAAATGTGGGAAATTAATGGGTTGATCTACAATGAAATGTACCCAACGAATGCAATGAACTTCTAATGCGAGGGATGGATCCCACGAGGACCACCCTTAGGCAATCCTTAATCATTCACCTAAACTTACCAGTGGAGCAAAGAAGTATATTGTGGGTTTGACTTGGATGATTCTTGCCCAAGTCCTTTTATCGTGTTGAGTGGGAGATATGCGTTTCTTCAAGTCGCGGAATTACAAGATGTCAATGATGGATGGGGATCTAGAAATAATGTCCTATGGCCATAGGTAGGAGATACGAGTTCCTAGAAGTCTCAGAATACACTAGTTACATTGGCCGACGTGATCTTGGAATGGTAGCTCAACCCATGTTCTTAACTCCCTCTTGTAATAAGGCGATGTTTGTGGCTCGCTTGTTCAGGATTCTGCGGAAAATGAATATTGGAATGAAATAACCAAAGTCTGATGGAGATGTTGTACCCCTTGGGTGGGCCAAGGCAGGGAAAAATAATGGAATGTGTAACTCTAATATTCAATATAAAAAATGATCATGCGAATCAAACACCTTAACAATGAATGTGATAATGATGTGGAGATGAGGAGATTTGGGTGTGGGATTCTTGTGAGTGATTTGCGGGTGTTGATCGTGTTAAGACTATGGTTTGGGTTGTGGGTGGATGAGATCAAGTGACGAGGCCGTTGTATTCCTTAGTAGTGTTCTCTAGTGGTGACTTTCACATTGGGGACTTTGATCATGGTTTGGGTGACACTGTCACGCCCCGGATTTTCAAGCCGTTTTTTTTGAAAACATTTATTAAATGGGGAAGCAACAAGGTTCATCGCACAAGAGAATAAACCCTACGCTATCACATAAAAATCCGAAGGTGAATAAATAAAAACCAACACCAGTTCCAAACCATAGAATGGGTAGAAGAGAATAGAGCACCAATGTTTGAGTTATTACAAATCATAAGTCTAGTACAACCCTCAAATGGGGTATTTCCAAAACCCAACAAAATAAAAGTCTTGAAAGAAATAACGAAATCCCAAAGTCTTCAAAGGGCTCCCAAGTCTTCAAATGTTGGACCCTTCCCTGCGGAACCTAAAAAGAAGGACGTGTCAAGCCAAAGTAGGAAATACCTATTACCTAGCATACTCAAGATCGGCGTGAACGAGTGTGTGAATGTCGGGCATGCAACACATGCATATGTAACAAACATAACAAAGGCAATGATCCATTTCTATCACGTGAC
>NMUG010006114.1:0-12763 GCA_002855965.1 Monotropa hypopitys | reverse complement strand
AAGCAACTACACAATCTGGGAAGCATTTGAATCATTTACACATTGTGATTACCACAAATCTAGGAAAAATACACAACTGCAACAACAATTCATTCGCAGCAACTACAGAATTGCCATTTACAACATTTGAATCATTTACACAATCTAGGAAAACATATGAATCACCACATACGAGGTAGAACAAAAATCAAGGGATAAACCACAGTTCCTAATACATTATAAAAAAGTTTTGAAAGACATTTCTGAGGCGAGCCTCTAAGGCATAATCTGTGTAACTAACAAATTAACTCAAAAAAAAAATACAGTGACTGGTTAGAATATTTAAGAATCAAATGTTGTTGTGTATATAATTCGAAACATTACAAAAATAACACAGTTATGAAAAATATTACACAGCCAATAATAAAAAAACTAACACAATGACAACCCCTGTTATTAGGAGAATAGATAATCCAAGAATGGCAACAATTACAACATCTACATTAAGCACGACTCCAAATACCGATAGTCCGACCTAATACGACGACAAATGACAAATAACTTTCATGCCAACAGATGCATGTCAATGGAATTCCCTAACAGATGCACACACATACAAACAAACTTTACGCCAGCACATTCATGTTCACTAAGATCATGAGTGATGTATATCTACGTTACCATTGACAGAAAACATCTAACTAATTAACTTTTAACTTGATCCCAAGCCATAAAAAACTTGCTCTCCTGCAAATTCAATATGGCCCAAAAATAAAAAATATGCCTCAAATCTTTACAAAACCAAGATAATCTGACTCGAGAGATATAAATACCATCATCTAGAAAAAAACACCACTAACAACAATGAACTTAGAACAGCAGAGATCAACGTGATAGTATTTTCTAAGGATGAATTTGAATCGTGAACTTGCAAAAGGTGTGACGAAAAAAAAGAACATGATAGTGGGAATCGAAGAAAATTTTAACTTGTTGACTTCATATTTTATTAACTTTTGCTTTAAGGTTTCCTATCCGTCCATAGAACTATCAATTTACAAATACATGATCCAAACTCATCCAAAAGGATGAAAAATTAAGAATATAAGTAGAAAGTAGGAGAGATTCTTCATTAAAGGTTAAAGGCATGCTCACCATCCTTTCTACCGAATGCATTTTTACACCCTTCACATCTGCAGTTGATGGAGCATCCAACGCCTCCCTTTAAAAGGAACCCATCATTTGTATATCAAACGGCAAGAAACAACAAGAATTTATCAAATGCACAAAGGTAAAAAGGAAAAAAAGAAAAATAACCAAACCTGATAGCATTCACTGTAACGACTCAAATTTTTAAATTTATTTTAAAGTCCATATATCGATATTTACGTCGTCGATCTCTTAAGATACTTTGAAACATCTATAATCATCGTATGTCGCTTAGAGTAAGCCCGGGTGAGTTGGAAATTCCCGACATGACATTTGTTGAGGGTTGACTGTCCGGATAATTCCTTAATCGCATCGAATCATTGACGACCTGATCCATCTTCTAAATCAGAAATATTAATTCATAAAAGTCGTAGAGAATTCGATTACGAATCCAACGAGACTTGAATCGCCTCAATCGGAGGTCAGGCGAAAAGGTTATGAATGTTCTAAGTTTTCTTTTTATTTTCCTTAATGCCGACCGGTACACGTAATGTGGTCGACCGGTCGGGATCGTCTAGTGGGCATTCCAAAGGGCTGCGACCGGTACACGCAATTCGGTCGACCATTCGCCGAATTTCAGAGAGTTGTTCGGGTAAGCCGCGACCGGTACACGTGATTTGGACGACCGGTCGCGAAGGGTAAAAATCACGCAGAATTGCTTCATTAAGGGTATTCTTGGAAATTCAAGTATATGGGATATATATACCAAAGGGAGCACGATTTTTGCTCCATCCCCTTCATTTTGTAAGCCCTAAGTCTATCTCTACTCTCTCTACCTCTCTAAATCTCTCCTCTCCCTTCTCTCCTCAAATCAAAGGCCATCCGGGCTCCGAATCAAGTTTTGCAAAGGAGAATGCTTGTTACCCTCGACGAGATCTATCCGGCAACATGCATATCGAATCGAATCTCCAAATTTTGGGTAAGCCCAAATTTCTAAAGTGGTTATCTCGTGTTTTCGTCTTTAGAAACGTTGTTCCTTACATTGTCCTCTATCCGCTGACGTATATAGGTTCGTAAGTTCGAATTGCAGCGACGACAACCTTTTCGGCGATTGCTCTGGCGAACTTTTCCAGCGACTCTCCGGTGGGTAACTTCTAAATCCTACTTGTTATGCGTGGATGTGCGTATTTCAATTCCATTCATATATTGTCGATTTATCAAGTTGTTGATTCGTCACGCGTAGTCGGTTGTCCTCCTATTTAATCCCAATCAATTACCTTGCGTCGGGTTGGTCGGGTGTCTCTAGAAGCGTTAGCGGGTGTCCTTGTGATTATAAATGAGTGCATGTGTTAAATTGATCATCAAATTAAGCCTAGGCACCTTGAAATCATATGTCCGACACGTGTTCGATAAAATATCAAAGTGAATCGAAATTGTGAACTTGTGGGCTCTATTGTGTCTAAAGGGTGTCTTGAGGCATAGAAGGACTTGTGGGATTTAATTTGGGAGTGGTATGGGTCATGGGTAGATATGTATGATTCGATTGGGATGTTTTTGTAAAGGTTTGGGTAGATTGGATTGTCTCTTGGAAGATGGTAGCATGTCGACTTGATCAAGCACTAGTGGACAATAATGGTGGTGTACGTTGGGTGATCCTCATTGATAGTGGAGTGTGACGCTTGTAGAGATATGCTAGGATTGGGTTTACTCGTGGATACTTAGATGATTTGAGTTGTAAAAAGGGGATGGTCGTTGTGTGTCGACTTGGGATGATGATAATAAAATTGTAATAATCACGTTCGTGATTGAGTCCCCTTGGGAATGAAATGGGCATTTGTGAGATAACATGTGATGTTCAAATGTGAGGCGACTGTGTTTCATTGCAGTGGTCTTATGGTTTGGGTGACCTTCCTTGGTAAGGGCGTGGGAACCTTCGGGAATTTGATCTAGCCTTGGGCTTGCTTGATCGGAATGATGGTAATGATTTTGGATTCACCCAAACATAAAATGAATGAAATGAATGCAATGCACAACCAATACGGGGATGGATCCTACGAGGACCACCTTTGGGCAATCTAAAATCCTACACATGAACATAATCAAGTGGAACATTGACATGCGATGTTTGGTGGCGTACGAGGATCCATCTCGGGTATGGGAGGTCTTTGCCCCAACCCTTATATATTTCTTTTACATGCCTTTTTGGCAACTCACTGGACTGAGAGGTTACATGCCCCAGGGTGATGGTTTGAGATGGTATCCATCCGGGTTAGGAGGGTTTGCTCCCGCGGTATTACCCATTGAACTACATTGACACTATATATGATGCGATGTTACGATCTACTAACCATGTCTAGGAATTTCCGATAGAGTTATTTTGATATTGATTCGAGAATGGACTTATGATGAGATTCCCAGGATGGTCGCGCCATCCACTACATTGTGCACAATGGGGGTAACTTGAGATCTCCAAACATTGCTTGGGGAAAGCTAGGTAGGAATTGGGTTATGATGGGACTCCAACAGTTATCTATTGATGAAACGAACGTAAAGACTTGGTATGGACTTAAGACGAGATTCAAGGAAGTTGACTTATAAAATCCGAAGAAAGGTGACATGCAGTTCCAATATCCTTCAAAGATAAATCAAAACCAAATCCACAATATTTGTACTTATCAAGGGAAATGAATTGGGCAAGGTAGTGGGGTTCCACAATGTTCTTTGGATTGTGTTTGGGGGGTGGTTTCGGGTGTTGGTCGTGGTAAGATGGTTTCTACGGAATGGTATTTATGATCGGGTTACATATTGGTGTTTATCTATCGATGAGGTTCTCAGTCACTCCTATAGTGTGTGCGTGTGTTCACCTCACTGTTGGCTTTACCGTTACTTGGGTTTACACTTAGGGTTACACGATCTCGTGCATGCTTTGTAGTCTTTAGCCGTTACCGTCACTGAGCCGTGGTTTGCTCAGGCCCTCTTTCTTTTCTTTTTCTAGTCTGTGTTGCAGGACTAGCTGGCCTTGGAGTGAAGTCAGCTACTGGATTTTCCAGAGTTAGGCAGGGCAGTTCCAACTGCAGCTTGTACCCTTCGTCTCAGCTTCATCTGAGTTTGGTTCAGCACCTTGTTGTTGGTTGTACTTTCACTCTTGTACTATAGTTTCAGTTTCTGTTCAGTTGTACTCGTACTTGACCTTCAGTACTTCAGTTGTAGCCATTTGGCATTGTTTTACCTTCCGCTTGTATTTCATATCTTGTATGATGTAATGAAAACATGGACATAATGTATTGATACAACAAGTAGTGATCTCCCCTGTATTTATTTAAAAGGTTTAAAAAAATGGTTTGAAAATCCGGGGCGTGACAACTTGGTATCAGAGCTTTCAGTTCGAATACCTTGGAACCGTGGGAAGACACCTAGTCTTCATGGGTTCTCTTGGTCATTACATTGTTCCTCGATCGTGTCGGTGTGCTTGTGATGCACCCTAGCTTATTAGTTCTGTTTCGAGATAGTGTCTTACTTGTTCTGCCTCCTTCTACGGATGTCGCGTTTCTTCATCCCTGAAGGTTGAGTGTTGATTATTGTGGCAAGTTCAATTGCCTTTCCATTGTTGGGTGTCTTGGTATCCCTACTTCTAACATCCTTGATGCATCTTTTGTGGTTATCGTGCGGTTGTGGTCTCCTCTTGGATTGCTAGAGTCGAGTTCGTGTCCAGTGATAGACTGAGATTCTTGGGAATATTCGAGATGGTTATTGTGGTTTCTCTTTTGCTTTGTTGCTCCTACGATGAAACTTGGGTTTTGTTGGCACGTGGTGGTAGGATTCATGGTAACGTTGGCCTCGAATGTTGGTTGATGGTGCCTTGTAGAGCTCCTTGAGTATAGGTAGCTTGGTCATTGTCCCTCAGTAATGCGAGTTTCGTGAAAGTTGTTGAGGAATTGGCTTTACGGTGCATAGGAATCTGTGTTCCCTCCTTTGTCTTCGTGAGATCCTTACGGCGTTGTTGTGATTTTCTGGTTTTTCCCCTTTAAGGGGTATGACCTACTGGTCATCTATATCGTCGCGAGATTGAGTTGCGTGTGGTCGTTGAGAATTTGGAGCTTTTCTGACACCGTTGTTCGTTAGTGCGCGAGTATAAGTGTGATTGTGACGTATCGTTTCTATTTGGATGCTTGTCTCGCGTTAGATTGAAATCGATTGATCGTGCGAAGTTCAACGTGGATGTTCATTAGTCGATGCTTGGATTTGTTGCCTGCATGGTGACCAAATGTTTGTGAAAGTTTTCTGCTCTTCTAGTATCCACTTGGACCCCTGTCGATGATTTCGACCAGTTGTAACTTGTGTTCTAGTGCCTTGGAGAGATTCCCTTATTCGGCTTCCCATTTTGCTCGGTAGCATGTATCATGCATTAGAAATCACTGGCGCTAGTTTCTCCTTATTGACTAGTTGAGCTTCTATCTCGTGTTACCGCACCCGCTTGTTGTCTTATAATCAGTTCTTGTGCGGCACCGTACTGTCAGTGCGGCACATCTAGTGCTTGGCGCAACAGGTGACGGCATGTCCTGCTCTTGTGTTCTGCGATATTTCGTTGTGCGCGGCTAGGTATTAGCACGATTACGTCTCTGTCCAGTCATGCCTTAGCGCAGTTATGCTCCATTTGACAGATGTCCAGCTCGGCAATGTATCTTCGAAAGTTGCTCTGTCATTCTCAGTTCGATCGTGTCTCGTTCCTAGTGTTCGTGCTGTTGTGGACTCCATCGTTCGGTTCTTGCTCGATGGCATGGATAATGCTTTTATAGCCAACCCTTGGCTTGTAGGAAGTGTGATGCCTTTGGAACCCCGAGTATGGTTCTTCTCCCTTTCGGCTAATCAAATCTTCATCGCGTCTACTTCGAATGATGATTAAATTGGAAATCTCCGATGTAACTCTCACCGAGTATTGACCTTTTGAAGGTTTGGCAACTCTGGCACGTTCGGTTTCGTCTCGAACACGGAGGACGACGATGTTGCATGAAGAGTATGTTTATCAAGCTCGGTCTTTTCCTTATGACCTTGACGATAATCCTAGTGTCCACACCATATCGGGAGTTGTCCCTTTTACCTCTTTGTGTGGCACTCGACTTTCTTTGTGTTGGTACTCCTCGTGGACGATCTTCTGTGAGGCTTGCGTAACCTCTTCTTTTTTATCATGTTGCGTTGTACTCGATCTTGCAAAATTCGGTTGAGCGTGTCGCTCCCTCTTGCCTTGTTGTGACGATTCTTGTTGACCACTTCGCCTTATTGGTTACAAGATTTCACGTTCATGCGATCGTTCCTCTACGGCGTGTGTACTTGATTAAATGTGATAGATTCCTCTCCAGTGCAAATCTTTTGTTGGAAAAGGAGTTTCATTCCCTTTCGCTGCGTTAGTGCATTGTTCGTTGCGTGATCGGGAGATATAAAGACACTCGTGGGCCGAAGAAACGTGGGATCGATAAATCTTGGGAACGTTGGTTGCGAAACATATTGCGGTCTAGACTTGGTGTGAGTTAGTGCCTTGCCGTGTTGTTGGGCTTGGCACATGCACACTTTGGCGTGTGTGGGTGTGTGAGTTTTTTTGACATCGTGATATATGTTTGACATGGTGAATTGATTTTAGAAGAGCTACTGGCCAGGGCGTCTAGAAACAAATCACTAAGGCCACTCAGTTACCACGCTAGGATGTGTGTGTGTGTTGTGTTGTGTTTCTTCTTTCGCGAAAGTGTTGGTGCATTTCTCATATATAATATGCTATACATAAATTCGTGGGCTATGGGGAGATTGCGTATTTCGTTGGCTCCTTACCATCAAAGGTTCGACATACAGAGACCTCGACGTGTTGGCGTGCCCATGGGTCGTTCGACACCATCTTGGCTTGGCCTCGCTTTTCGGTGTACCTATGATTAGTAATCAAACCCTTGAAAAAAAAATGACGTGAGAGTGCGCTATTGTATGGTTGTGAAACTGACGTGTGGGCATCGACGTTCATGATTCATGTTCTTTTGCTCTCACCAAATCGTTGTAATCGTTGCAAGAAGATAGCAATTTATCCGTGTTTGAGAAAGTCTAAGTTTAAGAAGTTATGATTCCCTTTCGTTGCGTAGCAATTCAAATCTTGGCCTCGTGTCGACTTTCCATATTGTACCAGGAAGTACCCTTGATCTCTTTGAATCTTGTAAACTGTTAATCGCAAGGCGTGTTCTTTGAAATCATGGTGGTAGGTGAACCACCTAACGTTGAGACCAAATCCTTCTTTTGCAAAGATACGAATTTAATTTCCGGAAAATACTTTATAAAATACGAGTCGTTACATCTCAACTACCTTAAAACAATTTCGTCCCCGAAATTTCCTAAGGTAAGAGTACAAAAGATAAAAGAAGATCGACCCAAGCAAACACAACTCAGAACAAATCCGGATACTTATTGTGAATCTCATCTTCTCGCTCCCATGTTGCTTCCTCAATGCCGTGATTGTTCCAAAGAATCTTTAAAAGTGGAATGGTCTTTCCCCGCAACACTTGCTCCCACGAATCCAAGACACGAATGGGCCTCTCTTCATAAGAAATGTCGGCTTCAAGCTCGATGTTTGACCAATCAAGCACATGCGAGGGATCGGGTTTATATTTCTGCAACATGGACACGTGAAAGACGTCGTGAACATTCGAAATGTTCGAAGGCAAAGCAAGCCGATAAGCCACTTCTTCAATCTTCTCTATGATATCAAACGGACCGATGAAACGTGGGGTGTGCGACGCCGAACTGCATAACTCTTGTAACGACTCTGAGCTGTAAGCAACCTCTACCGAATAGTCTTGATCTGTTTCGTTATCTGCAATGTCATCTCGGGTCCAACGATAGCTGACTCGCCTACGTCTAACCAACAAACCGGTGAATGACAAGGTCTCCCATACAACGCCTCGAACGGTGCCATGCCAATACTCGAATGGTAGCTGTTGTTGTACGCGAACTCAATCAAAGGAAGATGATCAACCCAACTCCCCTAAAAATCTAGCACACAAGCACGTAACATATCTTCAAGAACCTGAATAGTGCGCTCTGACTGACCATCCATCTGCAGATGAAACGCTGTGCTGAACATAAGCTTTGTCCCAAGTGAAGTCTGCAAGCTGCGCCAAAAACGTGAAGTGAACCTGGGATCTCGATTGGACACAATAGATGACGGCACGCCGTGAAGTATGACAATCTCTCGAACGTACAATCGGCTCAAGGAGTCCACGGACTGAGCAACTCTGATCGGTAGAAAGTGCGTTGTCTTCGTCAATCGGTCGACAATGATCCAAATAGTATCCTGTCCTCTTGATGATCTCGGAAAGCCTGACGCGAAATCCATCGTCACGTGCTCCCATTTCCACTCTGCGATAGGTAGGGGCTGGAGTGAACCTGCCGGACGTTGATGTTCTGCCTTCACCTGCTGACATGTAAGGCATTTAGAAACAAACACTGTAACATCTTTCTTCATTCACGGTCACCAGAACTGCCGTCGAAGATCGTGGTACATCTTGGTACCTCCCGGATGGACTGCCAAAGGAGAATGGTGAAACTCGTGCAAAATGTTTTCTCGGCATGAAGTAGGAACGAATAATCTACCAAGGTAGCGCAAACTAGAACCTGCATGGATCATCCAACCCTGCCGCGCGTCGCCACTGAAATATCTGGTACAAAACTCTAACGCCTCTGAATCCGCTGCTTGAGCCTCGGTAACCAATCTAGAAAGCTCCGAATGAATGGATAAATTGCACAACGTCGCATGATCACTGGTTTCTTCTGCATGAAGAACATAAGGACCCAAGTCTTCCATAGATCTCCAACCGGAAACAACCAAACTCGCCAAGTGAGAAGACTTTCTGCTCAAAGCGTCAGCAACTACATTTGCCTTACCGGGATGGTAAATCAACTCAAAATTGTAATCTTCCAAATGCTCCATCCATCGCCTTTGTCGCAAATTAAGCTCATTTTGGGTAAACAAATACTTCAAGCTCTTATGATCGGAGAAAACTTCGAATTGTTCACCGTACAAGTAATTTTGCCACATCTTCAACGTAAAAACGATTGCCGCCAACTCCAAATCATGAGTAGGGTAATTCTTTTCATGAATCTTCAACTATCATGATCCATAAGCCACAACTTTACCTCCTTGCATGAGTACACAACCCAACCCGTCATGTGAAGCATCGCAATATACCGAATAACCAACTCCGCGCTCGGGAACGATAAGGATAGGTGCCGAAGTGAGCCGCAGCTTCAACTCTTCAAAAGACGATTCGCAATCATTATCCCAAAGGAAAGGTAGATGTTGTTGTACGCGAACTCAATCAAAGGAAGATGATCAACCCAACTCCCCTGAAAATCTAGCACACAAGCACGTAACATATCTTCAAGAACCTAAATAGTGCGCTCTGACTGACCATCCGCCTGCAGATGAAACGCTGTGCTGAACATAAGCTTTGTCCCAAGTGAAGTCTGCAAGCTGCGCCAAAAACGTGAAGTGAACCTGGGATCTCGATCGGACACAATAGATGATGGCATGCTGTGAAGTCTAACAATCTCTCGAACGTACAGTCGGCTCAAGGAATATCTACGGACTGAGCAACTCTGATCGGTAAAAAGTGCGCCGTCTTCGTCAATCGGTCGACAATGATCCAAATAGCATCCTGTCCTCCTGATGATCTCGGAAAGTCTGACACAAAATCGATCGTCACATGCTCCCACTTTCATTCTGCGATCGGTAGGGGCTGAAGCAAACATGTCGGATGCTGATGCTCCGCCTTCACCTGCTGACATGTAAGGCATCTAGAAACGAACACTGCAACATTTTTCTTCATCCCCGGCCACCAGAACTGTCGTCGAAGATCGTGGTACATCTTGGTACCTCCCGGATGAACTGCCAAAGGAGAATGGTGGAACTCGTGCAGAATGTTCACTCGGTAAGAAGTAGGAACGAACAATCTACCATGGTAACGCAAACTAGAATCTTCATGGATCATCCAACCCTGCCATGCATTGCTGCTGAGAAATTTAGAACGGAACTCTAAAGCCTCTGAATCTGCTGCCTGTGCCTCAATAACCAATCTAGAAAGCTCTGAATGGATAGACAAGTTGCACAACGTCACATGATCACTGGTTTCTTCAGCATGAAGAACGTAAGGACCCAAATCTTCCATAGATCTCCAATCGGAAACAACCAAACTCGCCAAGTGAGAAGACCGTCGGCTCAAAGCGTCCGCAACTACATTTGCCTTACCGGGATGGTAATGCAACTCGAAATCGTAATCTTTCAAATGCTCCATCCATCGCCTCTGTCGTAAATTTAGCTCCTTCTGGGTAAATAAATACTTTAAGCTCTTATGATCCGAGAAAACTTCGAACCGCTCACCGTACAAGTAATTCCGCCACATCTTCAACGCAAAGACGATCGCCGCCAACTCCAAATCATGCATCGGGTAATTCTTTTCGTGAATCTTTAACTGTCGCGATCCATAAGCTACCACTTTACCTTCTTGCATGAGTACGTAACCCAATCTGTCATGTGAAGCATCACAGTACACCGAATAGCCAATTCCGTGCTCGGGAACGATAAGAATGGGTGCCGAAGTGAGCCACCGCTTCAACTCTTCAAAAGCCAATTCACAACTATCATCCCAAAGGAAAGGAATACCCTTGCGGGTTAAACGAGTCAAAGGTACCGCAAGTCGAGAAAAGTCTAACACAAAACGCCGATAATAAACTACTAGGCCAAGAAAACTCTGAATATCAAAACACTTTTTGGATGCGGCCACAAAGAAACGGCATCAACCTTGCTAGGATCAACTGAGATGCCTCCCTGTGACACGACGTGACCCAGAAACTTTACTTCCTGAAGCCAAAACTCACACTTGCTAAGCTTGGAATACAAACGGTGCTCTCGCAGCAACTCTAGCACAACCCGTAGATGAACGTGATGTTCCTCCTCCGATGTAGAGTAGATAAGAAGGTCGTCGACAAACACTACTACAAAACGATCAAGGTGGATACGGAATATACAGTTCATTAGATCCATGAACGTCGCTGGAGCATTGGTCAGACCGAAAGGCATGATGACGAACTCAAAGTGACCATAGCGGGTACGAAAAGCTATCTTCAGAATATCCTCCGTTCGCACTAACAATTGATGGTAACCAGAACGCAAATCTATCTTGGAAAAACACGTCGAACCACGCAGTTGATCAAACAAGTCATCGATCCTAGGCATAGGATACTTATTCTTTACCGTTACGGGATTTAACTTTCGATAGTCGATACATAGTCGTAGTGAACCGTCCTTTTTCTTCGCAAATAAAGCTGGTACGCCCCACGGGGAAGAACTAGGCCGAATGAAGCCCAAATCATGTAATTCCTGCAACTGGGATTTTAACTCCCATAACTCCGCTGGCGCAAATCTATAAGGTGGTATCGAGATCGGAAACATACCGGGCAACAAATCAATGGAAAACTCCACCTCTCGCCTAGGTGGCAAACCGGGCAACTCTACCGGAAACACGTCAGGAAATTTGCAAACAACTGGGGGCAACTCCCCACGTAGAGAAGAATCGTCATCGAGACTAAGACTGGCCAAAAAACAACTGACCGAATCGCGATTCCTCGGATCGTAGAAAGAATAATCGGTGGACTCCTTCCGATCGCCATACACATAGAAATAAAGCCCTCCAGGAGAGAACAATCGCACTCGGCGTCGATGACAATCAATATGGGTATGTAAGGTAGACAACCAATCCATCCCTAGAATCAGATCGAACCCAGACATTTCTAGAACAATGAAATCAAAAGTAAATCGGTGGTCCTCAAGAGTCAACTCACAGTCTCTGCACACTCGGTCTAGACGAACACGACGCCGACCGACTGTATAAGTCACATATTGATACTTTGCGAACCTATTCTTCATTATATTAATGCTTACAAATTCTTTCAAATGATTATTTGGGTAATGCATGGCTGCGACCGACAAGCCGAATAATCATTGTTCGAATTTCGAAAAGCCAACTCATTCGAAGCCCGGTCCTTCCGGCATATTATTATATATAGCATCGTTCCGTTCGGCCATGCCAACACGGTGTATATATATTTATCCTATTATGTTTATATACGTTTGTGCATTCTTCATATTCATGTTTATATCACTTCCCTTGAGTCTCCCCTCTTTCTTTTCAAAACCAAAATCAAGCAAAAAAAGAAGATAAACAAAAACATCAAATCTCTTGATTCAGATCACCGGCGAAGTTTAGTAACCTTCGTGATTTGAATCGGGAAATGGTTTGTGAGTCGACCCCGATCGGATCACTTATCATTCCTTTGAGATTGCAAACAAAATAAAAACAAACAAAAAGAAAACATCAAATCTCTTGATTTAGATAATCGGCGAAGTTAAGTAACCTTCGTGATTTGAATCGGGAAATGGTTTGTGAGTCGGCCCCGACCGGATCATTTATCATTCCTTTGAGATTGCAAACAAAACAAAAATGTACATAAACAAAAATATCAAATCTCTTAATTTAGATCACCGGCGAAGTTAAGTAACCTTCGTGATTTGAATCGGGAAATAGTTTGTGAGTCGGCCCCGACCGGATCA
>NMUG010006113.1:0-12763 GCA_002855965.1 Monotropa hypopitys | reverse complement strand
GATTCTTTGTGTGTCGATCGTGATTTGGGTAGCACTCTATTCGTGACCTCGGAGATACTCTTAGTCTCACTTTACTTGCTTGTGTGTGTGGGTGTGTTGTACCTTGCTGTTGGCCTTTACTTTACTTTTGGTTCGTTCTGCTTAGGCTCGCACGTCCTCGTGCATACTTTGTAGTCTTTAGTTGTTATCGTCACTGAGCTGTTGTTTGCTCAGACCCTCTTTCTCCCCTTTTTCCACGACTGTGTTGCAGGGTTTCTCTTGCAGGGGTGTTTGGAGATCTAGCTTGCAGACGGATCCTTTCGGAGCTGCAGCCTTGGTTCTCCCTTGTTCTTGTGCTTCCCTCACAGTTTTCGGTTACAGTAGTTGTGTACTTCATTTCTTTGTACTCCTTCAGTTTCTATATTGTATCAAGATTAATGTAATGAGAATTTCTACTGCAATGCATCTGTATAGTAACTATTAACTCCCCAATGTTTGTGTTTACTTTATTTCAAATAAAATATGTTGGAAAAGTTTAACTTAAAAACACGGGGTGTTACAGGATTGGTTTGAGTCATCTGTCTGTCCAATGCAAATACCCTATCATGAGAAGTTTGACCCGCGGTGCCTCTATTTGCTCCCCCAGTCGCACTACCCACTGAAACCACTAGTTGCTCACACTCGTATGACTTATGCCCAAAGACCCCACATTTGAAACACTTCACACCATTACCACCTTCAACACAATCCCTTGCTAAGTGGCCCGGTGAATTGCACTTGAAGCACTTTCGCACAAAGTCTTTACCCTCAGATCCCGCTGGTTGATTAAAAGTTCTTTCTTGTTTTCTTTTCCATCCACTACCTTGACTACTTTTGCCACTCCCACCATGACTCTTACTAAATCTTGATTTAGAATTACCACTTCTAAAGCCACTTCCTCTAGACTTCTCATTATCATTTCTAAACCTTTTTCTGTTCTCCTCCCTCGTCCGAATATTTTGCATATCAACCTAAGTCCTCTTATCCATATCCACAAGATCCGCATAATTAGTCTCCCAAAACTGCAAAAGTTTTGTATACATGATTGGTGCTAAACCCATTCGAAACTTATTACACCTCAACCATTCAGTACTAACTATCTGCGGTGCGTATCTAGACAACTGCGTAAACTTCGCCTCATACTCTATTACAGACATTCCTCCTTGCCTCAAATTTGAAAAAGTTGCTATCTGCTCATACCGAAAACTTTTTGGGTAATACTTGTCATTGAAAGCTCTCACAAACGTATCCCAAGTAATAACATTAGGGACATTTGGCTCAACACCAATTGCCGGTGCCCCTTCAAGTCTCTTGAAAGACTCCCACCAATTTCTAGCCTCACCACGAAAGAGAAAAGTGGCTAATACCACTCTTTGATCACCTACCACTCCCATAGTATCTAAGACCAATTCGACCTCTTTCAACCACTCTTAGGCCACCATAGGGTCATTTGACCCTTCAAACACGGTACTACAAAGCTTTTTGAACCTTTCTAGAAGTCCAGTACCCATACCTCTATCCACATTCTGATTATTCTGCCACTGAAAAAATAAATTCTGATTTTTAGCTAGTTGTGCTATGGCTGCCATCATTCGGGCCTCCTCTCCCACTATAGGTGGAACACCCCCACCATTAACTGGGTTCCCATCGTTCACACTAGCCTCTTCTTCGATTCCTTGATTGTCGTGCTCCATTGTTTTCCTCACATTCACAACATAAGAAACAACATGGTGGAAACAAATATTAGATGCCAAAAACTCATGCGTTAGTCAAACACACCTCAATGACTCAATGCATTACTCGACATCCTATGGTCCACTACTTAGCCATTTCTCACCAACCACTCCAACCCTTAGCATCTTGTTATATTATGCTTTTCCACTTGACTTTCCAAGACTTTCCATTGGAAGAGAACGTTGATCAGGCGTTCTTCCGATCGGATTTCAAGGCAAGTTCCATGGGTGTCAAAGACACACATAATAGTCCCAAAACACTAACACCCCAACCTCCAACAATTTCCTCAAACTCATACCTCAAGTACAGATCCCAACTCGTCACATGGTCCCCTAACTAGGACCTAAAACCTATGCTCTGATACCAAGTTGTAACATCCCATACTTCAAGAACAATTAAAAATGCGGAATAAAATTTTTTCTTAATTGAATACCTCAAGATAAACTTATTTAAGACCATTAAAAGATCACATCACCATCCATGGACAACCTACTAAACATTAAAATACACATGGTCTCAACAACTAGAAAGTACTAATGTGGAAATGATAGTTCTAATAAGGAACAATTTCCAAAATTAAATGACAACTGAAAAGAAATGGGCAAGGCTGTAAGAACTAGCTACTAACAACGAGCACTCTATCAGCCCAGGTCCTCTCTTTGGCAAATATCCCTCTAGCCATGTAGTGGACCGCTAACACTGAATACCTATTTCCAAGTCAAAAACAAGGAAACATAGTGTGAACATATGCATCGCAAGTTCTAGATGAAAGGCAAGTAAGAGCACGATTTGACTTTTAAAAATAACAATGTTCCAAAAATAAGAAAGATGCAATGCCATGCATGACACCAAACCTTCTCAGCTTTCACATTTTTCAAAGCCTTTCATACATAATATCATTCTGGACCGCAGTCCCTTTTCTCAAAATAGTGGACTTCCCATGTCCTTTTTCTTCCAAAATAGCTATTGCTATATGTAATAGTTCGTGCACCCCGTACAATATCACATGGAACCGCAGCCCCATTCCATCATGCCGTCGAACTATAGCCCGACCTCGACATGGAACATGTCACCGAACCGCAGCCCGACTTCAATATGTTAAGGGGTATCCCCCATGGCCATATAGGCACCAATCCTCTTACGTTATATCTCATATACGTATCGTATATAAAAATCTTTCCAAAACATCTTTTTACAAAAATGCCCATAGGCTATAGTCTTTTCTCAATTCTCATTTCTCAAATATTTCTTTCAAAACCTTTATTACACACAAACTCCTCTCAAAACATACACATGATAAACATATGCAACATGTCATGCAACTTCCCATGATTTGTGCAATTACATAAAAATAAAAGAGCACAAGCATCTAAAATATCGAGATGCTACATCCCTACACTCACCGATACCACTTAGCCAAGCTTTTCTTTGCCTTTATTCAAGGCGTCAAGATTCTCCACGGAATTCCTTGTCAAAAGCAACTAAAGATTTCAGTCCACAATATATATAATTTGACAAGAAGATAATGAAAGTATTAAATTAAATCAACTGACCCAATAACCATCTTGAACGGTTTATTAGAGTCTTTAATTAATCCCTAAAACCTTCCAAACATATCTTAGGTCCATAACTGAACTCCCGGAAAAACCCCAAAAACTGCCAAAAAAATCTTAATGGGGACCGGTACCCACCTTTTCAAGGGACCGGTACCCGCTCAATCACCAAACACACTGACCACAAGGGACCGATACCCACCTTTCCAAGGGACCGGTACCCGTCCCCTTCCCCAACATAATGTTCGACGGGGACCGGTACTCGCCTTTTCAAGGACCGATACCCGTCCCTTGTCTCACCATGTTGCTTAGCGGGGACCGGTACCCCACAAACACGGGGACCGGTACCCCTTCTTCAGAAATCGTTTTTTCAGAAAAATTTGACAAACTCTTACAAAACTCTTTGATCTAACCTTCACACATCCAAAATCAAATCATCCCAAGTGTTATACACATGTTGACATAAAACATACTTTATTAGTGACTTCAAACAACCCTTAAACACACCCAAATCTCATCAATCAACCCATAATCCCACAATTTTTTCCAAAAACGAAATTAAGAATTAAAACTCTGATCTAACCTTAATTAAGGTCGAAATCAAAAATCGAAAATGGTAAAAAGTATCTTACTTACGTTGACAACAAGATTGTAGAAGGAATTTTCTCCAAAATCGTGCTCCAAAGCCTTCAAGAATCGAATCTCCTTCTAGCCACCTTTCTCCCCTCTCTCTCTCTCTCTCTAATCAAATGTGTAGCACTAATGAGATTAGGCTCCCAACTTAACCTAATGACAGTTTTTTAGACTAAATGACCTAGTTACCCTCACAACTTACACTAAATCACCCTTGTCTATCCCTTACTTACAAATATACACTTAAACCATTTTATAAAACCAATAAATATATAAAAGCCTTAGTAAATTCTAAAAATCCTCCCATCCACCCCAACACAATTTTATTTGACCTTTTTAATAATACCTTCGACAATAATTAAAACATTTATATTCCTAAATAAATGTGATGGGTATTACAATATCTTTGCTCCTTACTAATCTGAACACTGTAACTATCTCCACGGGGAGGTTTTCTACCATATTCTCTCTGTTGTGACTAACTGTCAGTTTTCGCCTTCTTGATTTGTTCTCTTCTATCATCTGCTCGCTCAATATCACGCTCGCAAATCTTTGTCTTGCTGACGAGATGCTTAAACTCTTGCATCTCGAGTAGTGCAACATGTGGTTGAATGCGGAAATTTAACCCCATTTGAAAATTTTCACACATCGCTTTTTAAGTGGCGACCATGAATGGTGCGAAATGGGATATGGATGTAAACTGAGCCACATATTTTTCCACCGTCATCGAACCATGCTCTAGCATCAGAAATTCTCTTCTCTTCTCCCCTTGATAGAATTGCGATAAATATTTCTCGCTGAATGCTTCTTCCAAATTCTTCCAAATTTCTCTTAATTCTTCTTCTGTTGGCACGACTCTCAATACCCTTTCTGCCCACCAATGGTATGCTTCCTATGACAACATGAACACCATCAATCTCAACTTATCTTTTTCGGTAATCCCCATAATATCAAAAATTTGCCTTGTCTTCATCATCCAATTTTCTGCATCTTCTTCTCCTTTGGTTCCGGTAAATGTGGGTGGATCTATCGCTTTAAAGATCTTGAACAATGATGTATTAATATCGACAGTCTGTCTTTGAAATGGTGTTGGTGGTACCGGTAATCCTCTAAAATATCGCACTTGGTTTTCGACAATTCTTATCATAGCCTCCTGCAATTGCCTCATTGGACCGATATGAACTTGCTCTGCAGCTTCGACTTCCTCCACATGCACTGTCTCCTCCTGTCCTCCCGACCTCTGATCAACAGAAGCTGCAGAAATGACATCTCTCGCTTGTTGGCTTTCATGCTCCATAATTACTCTACTTAATACAAGAATTATAAGATAAACACCAAAGATAAGCTCGACACTGACTCTGATTCAACAACACCCTATTGTCCACCATCCAGCTGACTCCACTAGTCTGCAGAATCTCTCAACTTACACTCTGATACCAAAATTGTTACGCCTCATTCCTGATAATTGTAAAACCAATTATCTAAGAATGGCACATGGCGACAACATACTCTAAAAATATACAACTCACTACAACATCTGAAATAAAATACTAAACTAAAAATATACTATGATGATTCAATCAACTCCACACCTCTACTCGCACAACACCCGAATACCCACAACTTACTCTGATGAAATACAGACTCAAAATAAAAGATACAAACACAACTGAAACAAAAACTCTCAGACACAACTAATACTTGAAACAAACTACTCAGAAACTCCACTCCTACTACTCATGCTCAGCTGCTGGACTGATGGACACTAAACTGAAACTGATCACTGACCACTTGGAAGGGAAAGGAGAGGGTCAGCTAAGAAAAGCTGGTGAATACTCATAAGAAAAGCATAAAGTAAATGAACAAAATAGCTATGGATCACCTTCTCTATGAAAACATGCACACCTTTCCAAGACGCTTCTTAGAAATCATATCTCTTTTTAAAATACCTTTTCAACTCATGCATCATTTTTTAGAAATTCCATTTCTTTATACTCCTCAAAAACCATTTTCAAATCTCTTTTACTCAACTTAAATCTCTTTAAAATTCATTAGAAAAAAAACACCAACTCAAATATCTCAGAAAGATCAAAAGATCTATATCACCTCACCACACCTCTCCTCATCTCAACAAGTACTCACCTGACCAGAAGAACTCTCTAAAGAATTTGCTTACCCTTCCTTTGAACCGAGGATGACGGCTCCTCAATACCTATCAAGTACCCAATAGAATCTATAAGAATATTGATAATGAACAAGTATACTCTTTTATCAATTGTTTCTTTACAAGTTCACCCTAATTTTCAAAAGAACAATCCTTTTTTTCCTACAAGTATCTTAGTTAATTTCTACACTTTAAATTTATACACAACACATTAGATACACTAATTTAGGTACTGACTTTAGGCCCAAAAACATTTCTCAAACTTCCCGGCCAAGGCCCGAGCCAAAACCCGAGCATTTGGGCTCACTTCCAAAACCCATAAGCCTATCGGCTCCAGCACCGGTGGCTCCACCAGTGGCACCGGTAGAAGGCCCAGTGCTCATCCCGGTGCTGGCCCTGGTCGACGATGGTTCTGTGAGTTTTGAGTTTTTCTCTAAATCTGATTTTAATCTGATTGAGCTATCAAATCTTAATTGTTTTGATCCAAAATTTAACGAGATGTTCTAAAGATGATATACAACAACTCTATATAATTAGATTTGAGAGATCTTACCTCAATTGGATGAATTAAAATTCAGAAGCTTTTGACACAACTTGGGGTTTCTTCTTCTCCTCTGTACTGTATATCTTCTTCCTCACGAATTTCTTCTACAACCAGAATCCAATTCTCTTTCTCTCACAATTCCTCTCACGTGATCAACTCTCTCTCTCTCTCTCTCTCTCTCTCAACTCTGACCTCTTCTCACAACTTACACAATATACAGATTGAAATTCATTTGCTGCAGTTTATGTGCTCTTCTTAAAATCATCGATTCCTTACATTAACACAACACCACTAATACACATCTGCACAATTCCAATCCTTGACACCTCACCTTGATAATTGACAACAAAACTCATACAACTAAACTCTAAATACATTCACACATGTAGCATAATAGATATATTCATATATCTCACCTCATTATCACATTTCACCCACATACAACACCTCATAGCACAACTTCCATTTTTTCTTCCTAATTCATACATTTTCCCTTTAGCTTTTGATTCTTGCACTTAGACCCCATGAACTAATTAAATCTTTTAATTAACTCTAATATCCTTTAATGCTTTTAAAATTCTCAAAAATTCCATAAAATTTTGATTTAAATTCTCAATAAATTTTTAAATTTATTTCAACTTTTTATTTTCATTCGATAATATTTTTAATTATCTTAATCTCAGTTATAAATTACTAATATTGCATTTAAGCGATACATGTTTCACAACTAGAGCTGAAGAGCAAGTGAATGTTGACCCGATGAGACAGCTCCAAGAAGCCATGATTAAAATGGTGGAGAATCAGGCTCAGTTCTATAGAAGGCAACTAGTGTAGCCGGCCCCAGTGCAGAGGACATCAGTGGATATTAATACTACTTTGTTCAAAAACTTTAAGGTAATGGATCCACCCACCTTTATTGGAACGAAGGGAGAAGAATATGCTGAGAACTTCATGGCAAAGATTAAACAGATATTTGATATTATAAAAGTGGCAAAGGAGATAAATTGAAGTTAGATGTGTTCATGCTAGCTGATGAAGCTCACCACTAGTGCAAGGAAAAGGTTTGAATCAGGCAAGGAAAAGATTTGAACAGTGGTGCTGGTGAGTGTAAGGATATGGTATTTTTGATTGTACATTCGCAAGGATTATTTGGTTAACTGTTTATTTGCATAAGAAGTTAGCGGTTATAGTTTGTTGTATTAACACATGATAGCATAATTTGAATGATATGCAAAGACATAAATGCATGATGAGAATGATATGCATGAGCATAAATGCATGATGAGAATGATATGTGAAGTGGTAGGTTTGTATTCCTTTGCCCCGCAAGTATGACCATCGGTCCAAAGAGATGAACTTCCAACCTAGCTGCACAAGGAGAAAACGTTAGGCTACCGGTCGGAGTCGCCAGTGAATCCTCCGATGATAAAGTCACACGATGATCTTAGAGAGAGGAAGTTAAATGGACAGAGCGTCGGGTAGTAAAGATTGTGTACCTCTCTCTTGCCCCATGACTTGCATTTATAGTGCATCGGTGCATGGCCACTACGCACTTCGGCGCTCGTGCTGTCGGACCAGACTGCCTCGTGCAGAGTGTCTGACCAAATTTGTAGGCGCGTGGCAGACAACCTAGCCGCCCAACTGCCTCGGGTCAAGAGAAAGTTGTCCTGTCGGCCTGCGTGCACTAATATTGTGTGCGGGGATCCCGGGACACTGTCCTCGAGGAGGATTCTACTGCAGACGAGGACCATGCATGTCAGACCAAAAAGGTTGCTGTCCCCGAGGCATTTCCGAAGCCCTAGGATCTTGGCTCGACGGGAGCATCGTGAAACTCGGCCGTCGGCCTGATCCTCAAGCGCTCGCTGGAGTTGACCCTTCTGAGGTGGCGCCGGGCCGACGTGAGGCTGACTAGGACAGCCGGGCATTGTTGCTTTTCCTTCGGTCCTTACAATAGCCCCTCAACCTTTGCGTCGGTAGGCTGAGGTAAGGTTAATGGAAGGAGACCTCTTGTGTCGGTGGATTGTTCGATCGGCTGATATGTAAAGGAAGACACACTCTTCGTCGTGGCTATAGATGCTGATAGGTATGACGACACGTGTCCGCGTTGGATTGGGTTGTATGTCGGCCAATTTAACGTTTAGCACGGGTCGCCACCGTTCCCGATAAAGCTGCATGCGCGCATTAAATGGAATGTCGCGCGTCAGCGTGTGGTTGGCCGTTTTGCCAGTTGATCTGACATTTGGCGCACGCCGACGCGAGCCCCGAGAGACCAACCGTCATTTGGTTATGAGGGGGACACGTGGCCGCTTATCGTTGGTCGGCACTGTAACTGACGCGACATTTTACACGGGTCGGCTCGACTCCTGATGCGTCAGTCCACCGCCCGCTCTCTCCCCTCTCCTATAAATACTGGACTTCGGGGGGAGAAGGGTTTTCCCTCTTTGTTGCTCCCTAGACTTGTTGCCCGTGTCTCCGGTGATTCATCCAAAAGTCCATCACTTCTCGCAGATCTCAGGCCCTTCCTTTTTCAAACCATACAGGTGAGATTCGCGATGCCTCGTACTTATTTTCTACTGTTTTATTTCTTCATTTGAATCCATTTTGGACGATTTCTGGATCGAAAGATTGGCCAGACTCGTGGTGGCCTTGTGGTGGTGCACTGATAGCACCGTCGCATACCGGAATGTCCCTTCAGCCTCCCATGTGATGTCTCATTGGCGTGGACTGTCCCTTGGGCTGGATGCCCAAGCGCATCCTGTTTTTCTAGTTCTGCCGACGGATCCGATATTACCGACGAGACTGATGGAATTTCTTGATTCTTTCTCAAGTGGCTCCCAAGCGCTCGAACAAATTTCGAATCCGCCTGGCTTCTGGCGCTGCAGTCAAAGTCTTCCGAGATGAATACTACATACCTGCCGATGTGCAAATTTCCCTAGCCGCACAAGACAAATTGGAGCCCGGTCCGGACCATATTCACATACCCATCTTGGCCATTATGGAGGGAGGGGTCAGATTCCCCATGCATCCCCTTCTCTGCTGATTCTTCTGCGAATTGGAGTTGACACCATCGTAGGTGACGGTAAACACATTCTGGATCTTGATGGGATTGGCCAAGCTGAATGAGAGGCTGAGGGAGCCTCTGACCTTTGAGGACATCTTCAGCCAATATTGCGTTGGCTATAATAAGACATCAGAGAAATATTACTTGGGCCGACGGCCCAAGCTCCAAAAAATCATTCTCGGTTTGCCGGACTCCGATAAATACGCCGGTGATTATCTGGTGGTGTCCGGCAACTTTGAGCCGATGGACAATGAGTACCCTATCCCTGCGTCGTCGGTGCATTAGGTAAGGCGATCGGGCTTTAATTTAAAATTTCATTCTTGTCCCTTGTTGATGTATTTGCTTATGCAGATTCCTCCAAAGTACCGTTGCTGAAGCTAGAGGCTGATCTAGACAGGGTCAAGAAGGCGTTGGAGGTTTCGGTTGATAGGTGCTCGGCTTTGGCACTCTTGGACTATATCCCTTCATACACCCACACCCTTGACGCTCGAGCTCCCGGAGAAGGCTCTTCCACCGAGATAGGTCAGTCGTCAGAAGCACCAGAAATGTCAAAATACGGACGCAAGCCTATCAACCTGGCCGAGAAAAAGAAGGGCCATGTTACCGTGCTGAGTCCGACGAAACAGGTCCAACCAAATCCCCAGACGGTAGGTACAAAGCTATCGGTGGGGCCCGTGGAACCCCAGACATCTTCTACGGTGGTTGTGACGGAGGTGGAGGCTGCAACCGAGGTGGCGCCGGCTGACAGAAAGAGGAAGGATGTGAAGGATCCTGCTCCTGCCACTACTACTGAGCATGGAGTTGCAGCCGAGTCGAGGGTTCCTGACCTTATTTTTGGTGATGTTCGGCCCACCTCCCACGATAGTGTGACTGAGTCGGCCGACGTGACGCTGGCATTGATACAGGCATTCTCCTTGCCGAAGGATGTTGCGGCCTTGCCGAACAGCCCGAGGCCCTGTTTCTGAAGCTTGGCTATGTACTAGGGTTAGGTATGGGTTGATTTTTTGCTGCTTTCTTTCATGTTGCCAATGACTCATGGGATGATTCTGATCTTTTCAGGTGATGACCCATATGGTCGGCTTGGAGGAGAGACTCTTTCGTTGCCTCCATTCTTATTCCATCAGCAGGAACAGCTGCAACGATGCGATCACGAAGCTTACGTCGGCTCATGAACATATAGCCGAGCTGGATGGTCGCTTGAAGGAAGCCGGCTCCATACTGGCCGGGAGGGCCTAAGAGGCGGCTCAGTTGAAGGCCGACAACGAGAAGCTTCGGGCCGACAATGCACGTCTGTTGGCCGAGATTGATACTATCAAGGCCCAGCATGCCGCCGAGCTGAAGTCCACCAAGGACGCTTATACTACCGAGCTCTTACAACTGGAGAGGATCAACTACGACCTGGGCTATGATGAGGCCGAGCAGGTGTACCTGGGTCAGGTTGACAAGATTCGGGAGAGGGCTTTCAAGAAGGGTTGGATTCTTGCTCTCCGGTCTGCCGGGAATAAGGATGACCTAGCCATTATGAACGTCATTCCGGAATCTACTTCACTCTTGACCCCTGGGTGCCTGCCGGTCGAGGTTGATGAGGATGTTGTTGACTCTCATGCCGATGCATGACCAGCTTTGTTTTTCTGCTTTTCGATTTCGTTCATAGGCCGACATGTGGCTTTGAGTTTTTTGATGTAACTTTTTCCTTTCTACCGAATTGTGACTTTTTATATAGCTCCAAACTTTTGCTTCACTTCCTTACTCAGGGGAGGGTGCCGACTCAATCTCAATGAACTGTGGTATTTACTTTTGCTTCGGCAAATTTTTAGATAATTCCCAATTTTTTCTTCCCTTCCCTACTTAAGGGAGGGTGCTGACTCTAGGGACCCTTCCCTTAGTTCAACTCCGTCGGCAATACCATCGACGGGTTGCTCAATTTTTGAGGATAATTGGCAACCGTATCAGCTCTCCAGTATTTCTACTGGATGCCTACTAGATTTCGGCTCTACCACCGACCCGTCGGCAATACCACCGACGGGGTGCTCAATTTTGAGGATAATTGTCAACCGTATCAGCTCTCTGGTATTTCTACTGGATGCCTACCAAATTTCGGCTCTACCACCGACCCGTCGGCAATACCACCGACGGGGAGCTCAATTTTGAGGATAATTGGCAACCGTAGATAACGTTTGTTCGATCAAAAGAAGATTTTGATTAAGGTACTTCGGCCATTGTTACAATTAGTGGTAGTATCTCCTTAGATTCGTGGTGTTCCAGGGCCTAGGTATTGTCGTGTCGTCAATCCCCTCTAGCCTGTAAGCTCCTGTACCCACTTGGTCTTTGATTTTGTATGGCCCTACCCAGTTAGGAACGAGTTTTCCGTCGGAGCTCTTCTTCTTGTTGCCGACGACTTTTCGGAGTACCAGGTCATCCTTCTTGAATGTTCTGGGACGAACCTATCGGTTGAAAGATTTTGCCATTCCTTGTTGATAAGCTGCTATCCAGATTCTGGCCGAATTCCTTCTTTCCTCGGCTAGGTCGAGGTCCTTTTCAATGGCTGAAGTGTTGGACTCTTCGTTAAAGGATTGGGTTCTGATGGTTGGAAGCCCGGACTCCAGTGGAATGACGGCCTCCATGCCGAAGGCCAGGGAGAAAGGGGTATGGCCGGTAGATCATCTAGGTGTGGTTCGGTAGGCCCAGAGCACACTGTGCAGCTCTTCGGCCCACCTTCCTTTAGCAGCTTCCAATCTCCTTTTGATGCTGTTACCGACCGTCTTGTTTGAAGCTTCGGCCTGTCCATTGCCCTGGGGGTAATGTGGCGTTGAGTTGTAGAATTTTATTCTATGCTCGGCACAGAAACTGGTGAACAAGTCTCCGACGAATTGAGTGTTGTTGTCCGATACAAAAGCATAAGGTACGCCGAAGCGGGAGACTATGTTTCTCCAAGCGAATCTCTTCACGTCTTTGTCTTCGATCGTGACCAGTGGTTCGGCCTCGACCTATTTGGAAAAGTAGTCCGTGGCCGTTATAAGAAATTTGAATCCCTTGGGGCTATCGGCAGTTTTCCT
>NMUG010006112.1:0-12762 GCA_002855965.1 Monotropa hypopitys | reverse complement strand
ATTATATAATATTTCATGAATTTCATATGTAATGTGTTAGGATTGTGTGGTGTACTTAGCAATATTTGATGTTATATGCTTGCTTAAATAATAACGTTAGAAAAGATTGATGATGAAAGCATGCTACCCACGATGTTTATGATATAAAGATGTTCTTAAATATGATTCGTTGATGGAAGATGATTGACATGTTCATATATAAAATCTCACGATGATATTGCAATGATTTACGATGACACGATGTTTACGGTGAATAATAATTAAATTCAACAAATATGCATGTTAATGCAACCACGGTGTTATGTTCCCGGCAACAACGGTGTGTTGCCTACGGTGATGGAACAATATATTCCGACAAATATGTTGCCTACGGTGATGGATTATAAATAAATAATTTATGCATTTTTATGCAACACGGTGTTATGTTCCCGGCAACAATGATGGGTTGCCTACGGTGATGGAACAATGTATTCCGGCAACACTATTGGGGGACGGTAGATGCTTGGCAACGGGCTTCCCAATAGTTGGCTACCTACAGTGATGGAATACTACGGTTATTATATTGCCCTTAGCTAGTGGAGTTGATTTAGTCCTCCTTAGCACTAAAGATGATGATGAAGATAATACATTAAAAATTCACAAAATACAATACGATGCATGATACGATTGTTGCTTACATGGGGAGAGTCACAACCCCTTATACTGTTGTTAGTTACCTTTTCATGTTGGACATGCTCAAGGGGAGAGTCACAACCCCTTTACGTTGTTGTTGTTGTTGACATACATGTATACCTTTACTGTAGACTTGTTCAGGGGAGAGTCACAACCCCTCACGTTGTTGTTCACTTTATTGTTTAATTACATTGTTATTGATGGATTATTATATTAACTGTTAATCTGACACTCTTGGATATATCTGCTTCTTTTGTGGTGGCTTTTATATCCAGATAAGAAGATGTAGGGGGGGTTCATTGTCAGCTGCTCAGGAATCACTCTTTTTCCAGAGTTACTTTACTTCTTTCAGTTCAGTACCGTACTTATTCCTTACTGTTGTAGAGTGAGGATGAGTGTTTATTTACTTTTCAGACTGCCAGTTTTTATTTCTATTTTAAGACCGTGTTTGGTCATGTCTTAGATGGTCACACTGGAGATGTTTTAGTTGATGGTTTATTTTAAAAAACATTGTTTTAGTTCCGCTGCTTAATTATATTAGAATTGTTAGAAAATAAAGAAAAAAATTTATTGGTGGAAAATATAGAGAGGTTTAGTTAATGATTCGTAGCCGGAAAGTATTAAAAATACTATCTTTTCGGGATGGGTCATTACAGCTGGATTATTATAGGACTTGTGTGGCCGCGTGGTAAGTCGTGTTTAGTCCGTATAATTATCATAGAGCCCTTGGATTTTAGGTGAGCTCAAATACTTAATAAAATGTCATCGACAAGTTTTGTGGTAAAAGTGGGATTTGGGTGTTTAAGTCCCCTCCCTTCATGTTTCGGTAGACTTGGGTTTTCCTTAACCCCATCGCGATAGAATGTTAGTTTCGAGACAATCGGTTGAGGTTGACTTGTCGTGGTGGTTGTCTCCCTTGGACATGCCAAGGTTGAGTTAGTGATTGAAGAAAATTATGTATGTGATTCAATACTCCCAAATAAATATCAAATATGAGGATGTGCCCCACGAGGGCTACTCGTACCCAAATCTTGAACCTATCATTTAAAGAATAACGTGATCTAGTAAGTTGACGCGATGACGTGGTCTAGATGGGATGACGCAATTTGATGGCCTTGGTTAGGCACGGTAAAAACGACAACAAGAAATGAAAGGACAAAACAAGAATGTACTTATGAGGGGATTCTTGGGTTTGTTCCTAGCGCGACGAAAACACTTAACAACGTGGAATCATAGGGTACCGTGGGCCCTCTCAAATAATTTGGGGAATGGTGGAATATTTATACGGGAATGTACTTGATTTTTAGGGATTCTCGGGTTTGGATGACTTGTAACATTGATGCGGGAATGTACTTGACTTTTAGGGATTCCCGGGATGGCCGCTCCATCCATGACATTGTGCACAATGGGGGCTACGTGAGCCCTCCCAACGGCCTTTGGGGAAGACGGTAGGGTAACTTGGAATGTACTTGATTTTAGGGATTCCATGGTTATGTCCCTTGTATGAGAAAGTTAGGACAACCCGGAATGTACTTGATTTTAGGGATTCTATGGTCTATCCATGTTGAGAAAGTTAGGATAAACCGGAATATACTTGAATAGGGATTCCGTAGTTTATCCATGTTGCAAACGGATATGGACTTACAAATGTGAACGAGTATTGTGGCAAGAATGGTAGGATATTCGGAATGTACTTGATTAGGGGTTCCATGGTTTATCCGTATTTATGAAGTTAACGAATGGAAAGATAGAAAGAAATATCTCAAATATCCAATATGGTACATGAATCCAATACTTAACGATAACGATAGTTGGCGTGGTTCGCAACGTGAGTTCAGGTTAGATATCTTGGCACGGTATTGGTTTAAGATCCTTAGTTGATCCTTGGAGTTGCTTGACCTTAGTGATAAGGTTGGTTGAGTTGTGATTGGGAGTTGCTTCTGTTGGACTTGGGACGTTGTACCCCTTGTGCTCTCTTGAGGTTGCGGTGTTGGTTAGACACACTTGTTGGCGATATGCCTATGTCCCTGTTGCCTTGAGTTAGGTTTACACTACGTGCACTTAGCTTCTTTACTGTTCTCGTACTTTGTTTATGGACACATAGGCACGCACCACATGTCCATGCTTGGTAGTAGTTAGGGGTTTTGTCACTGAGCTATTGTTTGCTCAGACCCTCTTTCTTTTTCTTTTTCTAGTCTGTGTTACACGGCTAGCTGGACTTGGTGACTTGGAGTTGGAGTCAGCTGCTGGGTTTTCTTGGACTCGACTGCCTCAGCTTCAGTGGCCTCTTTTGTGCAGGGTAGTGTAGATTCAGTGTTTCAGTTGTACTTTCCTTTACGTTGTACTTCAGTTTTAGTACTTTCAGTTGTAGTTCCTTTACTTTGTACTTGTAGTTCTTTCTGTTCACAGCAGCTGTTGTAGTAGGCTTGTATTTGTACTTCACTTCCGCTCTCTACTTTGTTGTACTTCTACGTTGTACTGTTATGTGATGTAATGAGAACCCAATTGAATGTATCTGAATGGAAAGTAGTTATATCCCCTGTTTATTATTACAACTGTGTTTCAAAAAAATGGTTTGAAAATCCGGGACGTGACATAATAGCCAACTCAAGGATCAATATCCATCACAATCCAATTGGTTGATTTTAAAGTCCATGATTTTCCAAAACTTCCATGTTAAGCCCAACGGCCAAAATCCAAGTTTATACATGGGTTCCAATGTGTCAAATTTGAAATTCTAAGGATCAATTGAAGAATACCAATCTCAATTTCCATTTTCCCCAAATTTTCAAAATAAGTCAAAATTAGGTTTTTTCACAAATTGGGGTTTTTTATTTAAATGATGGGAATATCAAATTGAGACCAAGAAAGGTCCATACAAGTGGGATTATGAACCCTAGACTTGATTTAAGACCCAAATAAGACCCGAAGAATAACCATACAAACATCGACATGATTTGTGCAAAATTAAGAGGAATATGGAGCAAGACTAGTACACATACATACAAAAGCTTAGAGAATTCTACCTCAAATGAAGATTATACTTACAACCCTAGGTGAAGGGCTCTTAACAATGCCACGAACTAAGTACGTCACCGGAGACAGCTTGACAACCTCTTCAGCGTTAATGAATGCGAAAATCCTTGAATCCCAACCAAATTACCAAGGTTTTAGAGAGAAGAAAGAGACAAATAGGGAGAGAAATGAGAGTTATGAAAGATAGAGAGTGAGGGAGATGATGTTCTAGGGTTTTCTCCCATATCAGGATGTGTAGAACACACCTGAAAGGACGAAAATGCCCTTAATGAGCTTCCTAAGAATTTTTCCCCGACGACCCATAACCGGTTACAGGCATAGTGGCAATCAATTATGAGTGCCATTGCCCATCTACCTTGCGGGAACCGATTGGGGTGAGGGGAAACGGGGTTGCGGTCAGATGCTACGGGAAGCAGTTACGGTTATCTGGGAAACTGGTTGCGTGTGTGGGGGTTAGCGAAACCGGTTGTATGTGGGGGGTTAGCGAAACCAGTTGCATATGGGGGTTAGTGAAACCAGTTACGGTTGGTTCTGGTCCTTCTCATTCCTTAAGCATAGGGCATTATGGAACCGGTTACGGGCAACCACGAAACTAGTTTCGGGCACCTCTACCTCAAAATTGCGTGGAAGTGTTTTGGACATAAAATCTTCGTTCGAACTCTGATTTATGCGATTCAAATTGCGTAGGATTCACAATTGAATCCTCTATGATTTCCAAGGATCTATCATTTGATCAACCAAATAGAGATTTCGGTAATATAAGTCAACCAAATCCATGAAATAGAATTAAGATTTCTAGAATTGACTAATAAAATACAGAGTGAGTGTTGGGAGTTGCTCCTGATCAACTTTAGGCACTAGAGGTCTATGATCATCTATCATCTGGTCTTGGCATTTGATACCCCTTCTCTGTGTCACATTATTATTCCTACGCGAGTTCTTGGGACAAGGTTTCTATATATGACCGGTCTCACCACAAGTATAATAACCAGTCGTACCCTGTCAGCATGGTACTTGGTGTCCTTTACAACATTTCCTACAAGTAATAGGTCTACTCACATTTTCATTTCTAGCATGTTCCCTTCCTACAGTGTTCTTGTGATTGGTGTTGTTTCCCACAATCCTGTCCTTGTTAGTCGATGGTGTACCCACCATTCTAGGGTTCTCGTTACCCTCAGTTCCACAATTCCTCTTCAAACCCAAAATATGTCGGTCATTACCCTGATTACCCATACATGTGTTACCATTGACCTGATTGTCAATAATGGTCTGCATTAGTGCCTTTATACGGTCTAGGCATGCACTATCATCGATGACTCTCTCGGTACAGTTGTCTCTTATCAGCAGCATAGCTATTGACAAGTATGAAGCATTATCTAAAATGTAGGACTCCTACTATCATCTATCTGTGTGTAGTCAAGGGACTACTATGACACATAATATAACAGTAGCATAACTGTACAGTAATAGTTCTTACTACCGTAATATAGCATATAGGAAGGTATCACGTAGCACATATATCACAAGTACACCTAATAGATAGTACATGCACACAAGTAGTTCAAACTCTGGGTTTTTTATTGTATTTCCAAAAATATTTATTTTTATGCTCTGATACCACTTTATATCACTGTTCAGACTCAGTTCACCAACCCAAGAGGGTGCATCTGCGGACCTTAGCCTTGGCATGGCTGGTGGCTTGCCCACCTATGACCTTTGTAAAAATACCTTTATTTTTAGTGGGATTATCAAAAACTTATAAGAGAATAAAACATTTTTTGCAATAGAATTAAAATACTTAACATGGTTTAAAACTTATTTAAAATCCTCCAATTAACATACCCCAGAGTTACTATATATTACACTCAGTAAATATACCGGGACAAACTGGCTAAAAATATCCAAGCAGCAAATAAAAAGATCCAGCATCTAGCAGGCAATCAGCACACTAATAATCTTAAAACAAAAAGGGAACTATTAGCATATTATGTTAGTGAACTAACAGTGACCCAAAATAAGTTTTTTTTTTTGCCAGTTTGTTTTACAGCTAAAATTTTGGGCCGTCATTTAAAAAGATCGTTTTATAGTACATTTGCATACTAGGTTTTGTGGTCCTGTTTCATAGGTTAACAAGATTGCAATATAGTTTATTGATTCCACGTTAATACTTAAGGTCGTTAACACCGTATATTAGTTTCATATATCAAATACAAGATTTCCATAAATGTTTATATTTCAATAACAGTAACATCTTTTGGATTCGTATTGCATTACAGTGCTTATCTCGTCATAATCATTACGTTTCGTATCTTAATACACATAGTGTGGAACAGGGCATAGTGAGATTTATTTGTTGTCATGAGATTCGTTTCCATATTTTGTTCAGTGGTAGTGATGAACTGTTAAGATGTACTTAGTTATCTTTTCATTTTCTATTTTGTGATGGGCAATAGATCACTCCGAACGGTACAGTGGTGACCACTTTCGGTCTAAAGCAATAGTAAGTATCAAACGGCCGAGCTTTAATACTAGAACAGTGGCATCAAGTGACTGTAATAGTAAATAGTATGGGATCCCATGTGGATAGACGTTCACTATCCCCTCCTTATAGTTCCCTTATCCAGTCCTCATTTACATCCGATTGGTTGCGGATGGGATCTGTGCCACGGTTTCTTTTAAACAATTTAAATAGGACTATGTCCGTTTTTTTGTCATCTGTGGGCTCATTGAGCTAAGAATCCATTATCCATTTAGGATCTGTTTTTATTTGATAGAATATAAGTTAAGTTACTTACGTAAGTCATGAACATTTTATAGACCGTTATCATATGTGTAGCTAGGTGGACTAGCCTTGAACATTTTGGTATGCGCAGAAAGTTCAGTTCTGTCATACATTATTGTACAATATGTTTACCTTGGTTTCCCTATCAGAAATGTGTCAAGCTAATACTGTAATGTTTGTAAGTCAGTGTACTTTGTTTCTGTAAAGTTTCATGGCAATATATGCCCGTTTACTATCTATTTTTAGTTCATACTTATTACTAAATTCTGTTAAGATTATTCTGTCACATTTTTGGAGAAATTTTCTAACTTTTATTTTACATATCATAAATTTACAAATCTTATACCATGATGACTATAGGGTGGAGGAATATGTTCCTACAAAAATTCATAACATTATCAATTCAATAGCTAACTTATTATAGGGCTTAAACACAGACTATCAAATCTAGACAGATTTGAAGTCTATGCCAAAAACACATTTTAATCACAAAACTTGTATATTATACTTACCATTCTGTAATAACCATGATTTAGCATAATCATATATTCTACACATGTAAAAAGATTAGATAATTAAAGACACCACAAAGGTCCCAAAACAAAAAAGGTTGACATGCAATCCACATCTAGGCAAATTTCTCAATACTTAGAGTACTAATTCATAACCTCGCATTTTCATTGATACCATGCCATTTCCTTTCATGTACAGGTCATATATCATATTATCATTCAAATTCCAGAGGCTTGGTATTGTATAAAACCTTCAAGGTTAAAATCTTCATTTTAGAAAAACTGGGCAGATTCGCCCTGATTTTCGAATCCAACATTTATGTCTCATTTTTCCCATACAAGTTCACCATTAATTTTCATTAGACATTAGCTAAAATGTTGGAACTATAAATCTAAAGGTTCATGCCAAAATTATGAGTTTATGTGGGTCAAAAATGCATTATCTCAAAAGTGGGCATCTTGCTCATGTATACTAAAATCCGCATCTTAGTCTTACCATTTCATGGGAAATATCCATTACTTTTCATTTATGATATCCATACCTAAACACATAATTGTAAAGAATAAATTATAGTAGTTGGGTGTGATAGTTCACCTTGTCGTGTGCTTAACTTTCTTGGAAAGACTTCAGAATTTGGGGCGGTGCCAACGTGCCCGTCCAATGGTTATCGTCGGAGTAAGATCACCCGGTCCCTAACACACATGTAAGATACCGATCTATCACAACACATATTGATCATACTCAACCTCTAAGTCATCCTTAGACATGATAAGGAGATCTAACCCCATAACCCAACCTAAAAGGTCCCACGTCTCTATCTTCTAAATTTGGGCAGATTGCACAGTCTGCCATAAACCTCGATTTCGGAGGTCAGACATAACTGGCACTTTTGAAAGTCAAAACACGAAAGTTGTAGACGACTTAATTCTAGGGAGGTAATTCTTCCCAGAAAATCAAGTTATTTGGATGAAGTCCCTCAAAATGGAAAATACAGAGACTGAAATATGCTATACAAAAATAGAGCTTCATGAAAACAGTTTTCGGTTTGGGTTCCATATAACTGCACCTCTTGTGACCTCATTGTCACAAGGTCGATCCATTTCCTGTTGGGTCTCCAAGGGACTGAAAATATAAAGAATGGGTGAGGAAAAGTGTTTACCCTGGGTCTACACCTTGAAGTGCCGCTAATATGCAAGCTATGGCTATGGCTCTTCTTCTTCTTAGACCTTCTTATTTCTCTTCAAGGGGTGCATGAATTTTACAAGGTGTTGGGATAATATTCTAGGTAGAGGGAGTATAGATAGAAATGGAGAGAGTTAGACAGATAGAGAGTTAAGAATCTAGAGAGAATGGCTAAGGATGGATGCATGGGTTAGTGGGGGATGTTTTAAAGCTACATGGGGACTTTTCAAGTTGTCAAGGTGCAACTCCCCACTTAAATAAGTCCATAATACTCCCCTACTTAAAGCCCAGAGAGGCGTTTGGCCTTTCCCCCACTCTCAAAATAGCCCTATACTATTTCCTTGTAGCACATTAGGGATACAACATTCCACTTCTTCCAATTGAACCCCTAGACTTTTAGTAATTTCACATTAGGGGTGAAACACCAAATTAAGGCTATTAGCCTTGCCATATGGGTGCTAACACTCTTCCTAGACCCACATACCGATACTTAATGGTCGCTCGGGCTGAATGGTATGTCGGTCGGTATGTTGCCGATATGCCGAAACCTATACCGATCTGTACAGAATTCTTCGTCTCTTTCACATTGACCCCTAAACTCTTAGAAATCATACATCTGGGTTTAAACCTTATAATTATATTTAAAATCTTTCTAATTGGGTCCAATCACACTTGAATACCGGTTCCCAGGTAGCTCGGGGACGGAATGTTACAGACCCTCTCTAATCTGATCAATGAACAATGGCCTCTCACTAAGTCTAGCCATACAAGTCCTCATTCTCACCCAAGGACAAGTCAATGCCCAATTTCCTCAACTCTAAAAACTTGTCCACCCTTGCACACATCAAATAAGACAAGTTTCCAACACCTTTCCTACTTAAGGCATCGGCTACAACATTTTCTTTCTCTTAATGATAATGAATATTGCAATCAAAATCTTTAATCAACTCCATCCACCTATGCTGCCTCAAATTCAACTCTCTCTGGGTAAATAGATATTTCAGACTCTGATGGTCTGTATAAATCTCATAAGTGACTCCATAAAAGTAATGCCTCCAAAGTTTGAATGCAAACACAACTGTTGTCAACTCAAGGTCATGGGTAGGATAGTTATTCTCATAGTTTTTCAACTATCTAGATGTATAAGCAATCAGTCTAACCCATTGCATCAAAAAACAACCCAAATCCTGAAGCGATTGTAAATTACCAAATCCTCGGTACCCTTAGGAATTGTCAACACCGGTGTAGATACTAACCTATTTTTCAACTCAAGAAAGCTATTCTCACAATCATTGGACCATTCAAATTTCACACCATTCTTAGTCAATCTAGTCATGGATATGGCTATATATGAAAAGCCCTCAATAAATATCTAAATGTAACTTGCTAGACCCAAGAAACTATGGATCTCAGAAACATTAGTCAGTCTCTCCCAATTTACCACAAACTCAATCTTCTTTGGATCCACAAAAATACCCTCACTAGAAATGTCGCACTCTGGAAATTTTAATTAATTTCTGTATGATTTCCTTTAATTTCTATACTATTTTGGTGAAATTCCTATAGAAATTAATCGGAAATTATTGATTAGAACCTCCCCCGGGACCCACATTTTGAGTTGAAGATATTTGGGATGTTCGGGAATGGGTTCGGGAGTGTTTGTCAATGTTCGGGTGATTGCCACGTTGTTCGGCAATCATATAATTTTAATTTAAACAAAATTTAATTATTCCTCTTCCTCTTAGCCTATATCGAAATAGGGGGTGTCCCCCTCTCTCCCTATATCGAAATAGGGGTTTCTATGGGACAGCATCCAATTTGCATTTCGATATGCACAAGTAGGTGCATATCGAAATATGTTGCCTATGGTGGTTCCCTCTTCTTGATGCATTTCGATATACACTTTATATGTATATCGAAATGAGTGGCCTCTGGTTGCCCCTCAGCTTGTATGCATTTCGATATGCACCTTAGGTGCATTTCGATATGCAATGATTCTTCCCTCCCTTTCCTCAGCTTGCATTTCGATATATAGTTTTCCCCATCCTTTTGTATATCGAAATGCAAAGCATTTCGATATGCACTGACCCATATCGTATTTCGATATAGGGGTCCCCTTGACTTTTCATATTTCGATATAAGGGTTCTCTGGCCCCCTACTACAACTTGGGCATATCAATATACACAATGTGTATATCGATATGCAACCCAGTAAGGGCATTTCGGGAATTTTATTTTGGGTTGATATATATATATATCCATTTTAACTCAACCCTACGTGTATACACTCACAAACGCACAACCTATGCATCCACACTCTTTCCCCTCTCTCTCTCTCTCAGTCCATATATCTCTCTCGCATCTCTCCCACATCTCTCTTCTCTCTCTCTCCCTCTCTCGATCTAGACCTCTTTGAGCAAAACCACGTTCACTAACAATGATCACAAGCTCGTCCTCTACGCAGACATGATTATGGATCATCCATTAGAGCACAAACCCTCACCTAGGGTTCAAGGGTTCTTCATTTTGGGTAGAGTTTTCTATCCCTATGGTGTTTATTCTTGCTCCCCCTTTAAATCATTTTGAGAAAATCATCAGTTTCACGAAAATGGATGTGTGGGTTGTGTATACCCCTTAATTTCTTGGGTTCTTGATTCAATTTACCTCTCATTGTGTTCCCTATGAGTTTAATTTCTAGATCCCCTAATGACTTTGGAAAATCCCCAATTTTATAGAAATTCTAGATTTTCTAAATGTTGATAAATTGGGGAAATGTGTTGGTTTACTCGCTGATGTTGCTTATTGGGGTCTAGGAAATGTTTTGATTCATTGGAATCAATAAATTAAAAGAATTGCAATTAAACTCATATTTTGGGCCAATATATATAATTAAGAGGTGTTTTTCCTAACTGGAATAAGAAAATGAACAAAGTATTTAAGTGGCCTAAAATATGGGAGATTATCTAGGTTGGCCATATTATATAGGAATTTCATTCCCCTGGATTTTGATCCTTGAGTGGTTGTTTTGCAATCACGACATTGCACAATGGGGGCTTGATTGGGCCCTCCCGACGGGTCGAGAAGATACTAGGAATTTGTACGATTAGTTTAGCTGACAAGCTTCTAGCGCGAAAGTAACTGAAACCTAATAACTCTATTGACATTGATCTTGACACACTTGGTACTCCATTGATTTTATCAATGCATAGGATATGGTGATTGGATACTTAACTCCATTGATTTCATCAATGTGTGGAAATTGATAACTCATAAGCTATTCTCCTTGATTTCGTCAAGTTGAGCTTTGAAAAGAATTGAAAATCTAGTGGTCTTATCTCCTTGATTTCGTCAAGTTGATCTTTTGAAAATGGTTGGAAACTCATTAGTCAAAGTTGAGTCATTTGGAAGAATTTGATAACTTATTAGTTCTATCTCCTTTGATTGGTCAATGTGGAGTCCTTTGGAAAAATAATCACACTTGGAATCTAGAGTGAATATTAATAATGAATTGAGTCAAATGGTATTAAAATTTGAAAGAGGTCCCTATGCATGCATACTTTACATTCCTTGTCTTAGCACACATGCACCCCAACTTTAGAGACCATTGGACATATATTTCTCTACTAGGTTTTTGCCTAACCCTCTATTTTTAGGTATTGGGCATTCCTTTGGATTGAGTGGCATATTCAAGTTCTTTGTCGGGTTTGGAAGCTTGGATCCATAGTAGATGATAGGTGGTATCATTTCTATCATTTAATGTATCTTTTATTTCTTTATTTCTGTTGTAAAAGTTGTAAAGGATTGTAATCATAATTTAATTCATTGCTTGTTATTGTATCTCATGTATATTGTTCATTCTTTACGTAATTATGGGATACTATGGATGGTAGTTATTTTACTTCCGCATTTTATTATAATTGAAAAAATGGTTTAAAATTTCTGGGTTGTTACAATTGGTATCAGAGTCTTCGTTTCGAAAACCTAGGGACTTTGGGAAGATATTTAGTCTCAAATGGGTGTATTGGCTTGTGTTGCATAACATGTGTGTGCATTGAATGTGTATGTGCAATGCATGGGATCTCCGAAAAATATAAAGTTTTTATAACTTATTATAACCAATAAA
This sequence comes from Monotropa hypopitys, assembly GCA_002855965.1. Lineage (NCBI taxonomy): Eukaryota > Viridiplantae > Streptophyta > Magnoliopsida > Ericales > Ericaceae > Monotropa > Monotropa hypopitys. The sequence goes on along the minus strand of NMUG010006112.1, from coordinate 454 downwards.
TTTTGGGAACCTTTCTTATTGATCATCAACTAGGGATGCTTGATCCCTTGTTGGTCCTCTTATAGTTGATCTCGTCATCGTTTATTTCGAGCTTTGGTTCTATCCCCGTTGCTGTTGTTACGATCGTTTGAGTCCTTCCCTTGGTAGTGAGAAGTGGACTTCATGGTCGTCGGATGATCTGACACCTTTTATTGCCCTCTTGCTTGAGGATGATGATTCCCCGTATCCTTTTATGATATACCTTTGAGTTTCTCTCTTTTCTTTTTTACAATTGATGATTCTTTTGATCGGTACCCCTTATAGAGCGGTGTCACCTCCCTTGATGTAAATCCTTGGATATTATTGCTTGCAACATCGGAACTGCAATGATTAGATCTAGGGAGTTTAACCAGCTTTCCGGAAAGAGGAAGTTCTCTCAATCGCAAAGTGCCCTTGCTTATAAGAAAGTAAGTAA
>NMUG010006111.1:0-12764 GCA_002855965.1 Monotropa hypopitys | reverse complement strand
CAAGGAAAATAAGACTTTGGTGTAAATCAATAATTGGGTGTGATAGAAGAAGTAATTCTTAGGAAATGTGTCAATGGTGGGGATCTATGCCATAGAATGAGGAAGAGTGTCAAGAGAACTCGGGGATGCAAGCGTTTCAAGTGCAATGGGTGGGCCACAAGGCGGCTCAAAGTTCACAACGAAATCAGCAATCAGCAGCAGTTATGGGGATTGCGACAACCAGGTGCAAGCAAGGTGCAACAGATATTCATTTATTTATTGTTTTCAGCATGTATGCTTGAGAAGGCATCTCATCATTCATGTATCTATCATTGTGCTATTCTGGTAGTTGCATAATAGTATGCATGAATTGACAAATAATCTAGAAATTCTTGAATTTAAATTGTTATGGAATAGAAATGCATGAATAGAAATTCTAAGTTGTGGGCGGGCGTACGATAGAAATTGCGTCATTTGTGCAGAAAATTATAAGTATAGGCGATCTTAAAAGTTTGTTTAAAAATAAAATGTTGTTCTGTTAAAGGTATTGGTGTTGATGATGACTAGTGTCTGGTAGATCCTTACCTTTGAGGTCTTCTTTCTCGATTATTACTAAATGTAAAGACGATGGTAACTAGTTTTTTAAACCTTGATTATAACGAGTTAGGGGTGATTTTGCATATGGATCACTTGGCCTAGTACCTTGCGGTGGTAGAATGTTTTTAAAACTAGATCTTGTTGGGAGTTGGTTAAACTCGAATTTTTAAAAAAAATTGTGGCGATTAGATGAATTCCATAGTAGTGTTGCTTGATTTTTGTCATCTATGTAAGTGTAGAAAAAAGAAAAGTGGATGTTATCTTGAAGGTGTCCGTACAATGAGAAAGTTTTGGTGAACATGGTATTTCCAGTTTACTTATGTTTTAGAAGTTGTTATTTGTTGATAAAAACCTTGGTGTATTCTCGACTTAGAGAGCGAAGCTTGGAAACTATTGGAGAAATAAATCTTTCGGAAGTTGAGAAATAAAAGTTGTAGTGGTTATTGTCAAGTATAATCCATGATAGAATTGAAGGATAGTTTGGGCTGTGTTATCTCTAGTGGGAGAATTGACGTAGATCCGAGAAAGAAATCAAAATCTTGTGAATTAAGCAAGGTGAACTTACATTTCAGTTGAAACTTTCTTGAGAAAGCAGGTTGCGATTCGAATTTTTTTGAGGATGTTTAGTTAAAGTCACGCTTCGTATAAATTGAGCAAGTGGTGTGAGATTTGAGTAGTAGATTTATGACGAGAATGTTATCTTGGGATTAAAAGAGGAGATCGATGTATCTACCATTGTTGGTTAAGTTTGAGTGGAAATAGTGATTTTGGTGACCCATCGTGATGTCAAGAGCTGAAAATTTGTTGGAAAATGGTATTGATTGTGTTTAAGTGTGAGTGGGAATCTTTCCAGAATTAAGAAAATTGGATTTTGAGTTGTTTTGAGTAAGTGTGATGCTTTATTAGTTAGAACCCAAATGAGGCTATAATTCTTTGAGCAAGCCAAGAAGATCTAAGTCGGGATGCATATTATAAGAGAAGGTTAATGGTTGTCTTTTGGTGTTGAGTTTGATCTTGGTGATCAGGACAATGGGTTATTACGGTTGAGGCTTGTATGTGGTGTCCAGTAATGTCAACTTTGAAGGATGGTGATAGCGAATTTAGTGGTGGAGTATGTATATGTGACCAACTAAGTGTGGGTATCAAGTACTTGGAAGAGTACTTCAAAAAAATTTTGTCATCATCGAGTGAAAAGGGGAAATGTGTGATTTTAGTTTGTGTGGTGAGTTTTCCTAGATCAAGGGTAATGTTGTTCTAATTTGGGTAACTGTGGTTGGTTGGGCAAAGCTCGCGCTAATTATTTTTGTGCGCACTTGGTGCATTGAGGATCCTTGTGTTAAGATGTAGGTTGAAGAGGTTATGTGGTTACATGGTATATTGACGTCTATTGTCGGTTATGGCGATTCTAAGTTAATATTGAGGTTTGAGGTTGGGTTGCATCAAGTGTTAGGTGCATCTTTGAAGTTTATCATTGCTTGAAATCGCTAAGCGAGGACCAATTAGGGAGAATTATGCAAAACCTAGAGTTTTGGGGAGGTGAATTGTAATGGTTTTCAGATAAGATTGGAATAACTTCTATTATTGATTGAGTTGGTGTACACAAATAGCTATGAGAGTAATTTTAAGATATATTCTTTCGAAAATTGTATAGTAGAAAGTGTAGAGTTTTGTTGGGAAAGGAGTTAAAAATCAATGTTTGAGGCATAAAAGGTTAGCGTTGGTAGTTCTTATGTGTTATCGAATAGTATTAACCCTAAAAGTGGAATTCTATATAAGATGGAGCATTTGTATAATGCTAATGTGACTAGTAATGATATTGGGTTTCAAGATCGTATGTTGAAGTTTTCTATGGTTATCTGCGAACTTTGAGTATGTTTTGAGTTTTTGGTATCGCTTTTTGGTCCTTGATGGGTGGGTAATCGGAAAAGATAACCCGAACTTTTGAATATATGTTGAAGTTATGTGTGTTAGTTAGTTTCTGGGAAGCCGAGAGAGATTTCTCGTCATTGTTGAATTAGTGTGTATGGATTGTTGTCGGAGTAACGGTAGGGAATGGTTCATCTTGAGGTTGGTGCAGTAAGAGGGATATTACTCATGCTAAATAGATTAATGCTAGCGAGAGGCAAGTGTCATGTCCGCAGTGGGAGTAACTGTCTTGTGATGATTTTGAGAGTACTCGGAAAGAGTTGAGAATGGATTGAACTCAATGGTAATTGTATGAGGTAAGTGAGTGGCGTGATGAATGGTTTGCAAATTTGGATTGTCATATTCTTGTGGTTGTCCTTTCAAGAAGCCGTAGGTTGTCGTAGCATAATGAACTTATTACTGAATTGTATCAAGCAGATGTGTTGTGAATAAAAGTAAGAGTAACTTTGCATAGGTTAAGTGTTATCGTGAAGGAATGTTGTGGTTTTCAGAAGTATTCTAATTTCGAGGATGAAATCTCCTATGGGGGAGAATTGTATTACATGTCCCTTATTTCTTATAAGAGAAACTATTTTAAATGTTTTTACCTAAGTCTTAAAAATCAAGTTGCATGTTAAAGGGGGTGTTGGAAAGCCTAGTTCGTTTGGGATTTTTAAGAAGTTGTCGTTAGGGCTCGAGAAGGCTATATATTGGCTTTAGAATGTCATTTCGGTGTTTAGATCGATGGAGAAGTGATGGAGGTTGAGTTTGCGGTGCAAGGGAGTGAAAAGGGAGTGAAATAGTAATTTTATGGGTTGCTCGTCTGAACCAAGGCATAGGGTCGTCCGGACGAGAGGAGCAGCGAGTGTTTTGTTGAGGAACAGGAGGTTCGTCCGGACGAGGGCGATGGTCGTCCGGACGAGTATAGCAGAAGCATGTTTTCGGTCGAACAGGAAGTGTTCATCCAGACGAAGGTCGGGCTCGTCCTGACAAAGGTCAGGCTCATCCCGACGAGTTATGTGGATAATTTTGTTTAATTAAGGGTATTTTCGGGTTTTTGGATGCTGAATCGTTTTGGGGCTTCCTAAGGCTATTAGGGTTTGGAAAAAATGTGGAAGGCAACCATTTTTGGTGTTCTAAACCTAAGAGAGAGGGAAGGGGTGGTAGAGAGTGTGAGATCCATGGGAAATCAAAGGTTCGGGTTCGATCCAAGATCGTGTTTGCGAAGCTTGAGACACGTAGATCATTCTACAAGGTACGATTTATAGTTTTAAGTGCCTTGAATTATATTTAGAATATTATGAATTTTAATTTGGGAGTTTTTGGTGTTTTGGTGTCCATGTTGTATATGGTGTTAGGGTTTGCAGATGATTCGTCAAAATTTATGGATGTGTGTATATATGAGGCTTATTTGTGTCTTACTTGCACGATTTCCATCAAATTGAGTTGGATGTGTGTAATCCCATATCGTAGTATGCGTAAATGTGTTCATGGCCACATGTGTTTTATAAATCTCGAATGTATCGATTTTTATTAGTTTCTCGAAATTGGTTGTTAATGGAACGATTAAAATCCATGTTTTTAATTGAGGGATCTTGTAAGAGAATTCATGTTTTGTGGATACGCTTGATTTAGGACCTTATTGAAAAGATGGAATCGAACTTGAATATATCTATGGTGTTTTGGGTATAGATGGTGTTTATATGCATGGCGTGGGTTGATTCGCCTAGACCTGGCTCGGTGGTAGACTTGCATAATTAGTCACCGAATTGTGTGTGTGTGTGTGTGTGTGTATGTGTGTGTGTGTGAATCATGTTGAAAATGAATGTCATGGTTTATAAATGTGTTCGGGATTTAATCTAATCCTTTGAGTTTGTGTGTATATTCACGAGGTAGTATTTCAAAGGTGTGTGTATGATCAATTCGTTGCATGAGTATGATTTTATTCAATTAAACCCGATAATCGAATGAATGTAAAAAAGGTGCAAAAAATGAGTTAAGTAGCGTTGCATGACTTATATTCATGTCTTTCAATTCATCATTTCACATTTGAATATTGTTATTGACTGTTTGAGATTGGTTCTCAGGAAAGGAAACGGTGAATTGAGGAGCACCAGAAACAATAATTGGTGACATCCTCTTAAGAGGCAAAGATGAGTGTACGAGGTATTTCATTTCATTAGTACATTCCTCATTTGATTTGTCAAAGGTGGCCTCCGGACATATATATAAAGGTGGCCTCCGGGCATATACATATAAAGGTGGCCTCCGGGTATGAATATAAAGGTGTCCTACGAGCATATATAAAGGTAGCCTTCGGGGATTTGACAAATTTCCATAATGTGAGGGTGACGCCCCAAATCCTTCTTAAAGGTGGGCTTCAGCCAAAAATATTTTCACGATGGCCTTCCGCCAATTCTTTTAAAGATAAGCTTCGGCCAAAGAGTTTTAAAGTTAAGTTTCGTCCAAAGAGTTTTAAAGATGGCTTCGGCCAAGAGTTTTAAAGATGGGCTTCGGCCAAATTGTTTTTAAGGTGAGCTTCGGTCTAAAGAGTTTATTTAAAGAGGGGCTACGGCCCAAGCTTTTGAGAAAAAACTTTATCTTTGGAACTTGAAATTCTATATCTCATAATCTAGTTTCTTTGTCTTTGGCTTGGAAATTAGGTAGCAGGATTTAGCGGTCCACTACGAGGCATCCTTGGGATATCTTGGTTTCAACTTGGATGGAGTTACAGATAATTCTCTTTCCTTTATTTCAGTTTTTGTTATGCATTGAGGTGTATTCAAGTCTTGAGGTATTGTTTTCTTAATAACGTTTGGTGTCTATGTTTTCGGAGGCTTTGGTGGTGTTTTATGTCGAGTTATTATGTGATTGAGAAAGAAAGAAGAACTTTTTTATTTTTGCATTTTATTTGGTTTTATTGGTTTGGGATATTACAATGACCATCCTCATTACGGCCCCACCTTCGAAGACACACTCATCTAGGGTGTGTTGAGCTTCTCCATTGATGTAGAAATCTTTATCCTATAGATGAATACATGTGTGATTCTCTCTTCTCCCTATCCACATGCTATTATTCATAGGTTCGATTTGAATGTTTCGGCTCCAAAGGTTATTTCGAACCTAGGGTTTTAACAAGTTTGAAATTTCTTGATTGTTTATGTTGATTCATGTGGGTTGTCTTAAATCTTTTGTAAAGATTGATCCGCCTTTCAATTTTGAAAAGCCACAAATTTCTAGACACCCTATGTTTTGAATCAAACTCATAAATTAGGTCTTTTGTGTCTTTCATTCTTAAATCATCGAATTGACTTGGGAATAATGAAATTGAGACTTAGAGTTGGATTTTGACGTATTTGTTCATGTGAGACATTGGACATTTAACAATCTCTTTGGGAATCATGGTAAGGATGAGGTTGACTTAACACTTGAATGACTAATTATGAATGAAATTGAGATTGAGATTGAGACAAATGTTTCGGGCTTGGAATGATTGTAAATTTAATTTAATTCGGTTACTTTTGGGAAATTCATTCTCTAGGTGGATATCACCCAAGACATTGCACAATTGGAGCTTGACTAGGCCCTCCCAATGAAAATTCTTCTATTCCAAAACATGATAATGAGAGGAATCCTAGTATTGATTGAAAGTGGTATGTTGATGGAAATCCTTGAATTCATTAAGGTTGATGAAAATTGAAATGATTGGTAAGTTGCAAGGATCATGTCCAAAGTAAATGATGAGTCTTTCATATCATTGATGTATGTCTCGCTACACATGCACCAGTACACCACAACCATATACATCTCTGGATATAGATTTTTCTAGTGGTCATATCGCTTAACCTATCATTTTTGAAATATCGAATCCGAACTTTGAGGCCGAGCATGATAGTGGATATTGATGGCATCTTGTGATATTTGAAGAGGTTTTCTCATGTTTGAGATTTATGAAAATACAAATATAATAGTTAATTTAGTGACTTTAGGACTTCATTATGGTTTGTAAATCTTATACTTGATTGGTTTGTAAAGCTTAAACTTGATTGATTCTATTTTCTTGATAATATTTAGTTGATGAGATGGTTTGACATGCACTATTGGGTATTATCGTATGGTGTTTAGTTATTTTCCATTTATGAAATATTTTTGAAAGAAATGGCTTAAAATTTTTGGGTTGTGACACTCACGATCCAGCGTCACTATTATTCTTCAATATAGTAATAGGGTAGGAGAAATTCTCTATAGTGATCCCTGACGAGTCTCCACAACTCTGTTATCCCTTTGAACCTAGATCTTGGGATCTTCAGTCACTTCAATTGGGTTGCCGTTATTGCGACTCCAATGTAGTAGGCTTTAGCCTCATTTCCCTCTATGAATTATACACTTGCTCTCTGGACAATTCTTTTGTTAATGGATCTCCTATATCGTGTTTTGATTTCACATACTCGATGAAACATATTCTATGAGATATGCTTTCTTAATCTATAATTAATAGCATGTTATGATTAATTTAAAAAGGATTAAAGAATGAATTCAAGGTTTAATAAATGTTTGGGAGCTAAAGTGAAAGGATTGAAAACAGAAGATAAAATGTGTAGATTAGAAAGAAAAGTTGAAGTTGTGAACTTAGGTGTCGTGAGTGATGAGTATGAGTAAGCTACGTGTGGGATTATAAGGGAGAATGATTTGCATAGAGGTGGTGTCGTGTAATGGGCCTGCACAGGTGTGGCTATGAGTGTACAAATATATTAATCGAATTGATGCTGTATTAAAAAGGATTTGTATGTATGATGTCGATTGTTTTGAGAGCAAAAGATGAACATGTAATATATCATATATACTTGTCGATTCTGAATTTCGTAACAATTGTAAAACAATCAAAGTGTTGAGTGAGTTAGTAATTGTATGAGAGTGTTGAGGGGTAGATTATTCGAGTGAGAGGAAGAGAAGGCTGAGTTGCAGAAGAAATCGGCAAAGAAGACGATTAAATAGTGGCTGAGGAAGAAGGAAATTCAAATTGCGACGATAACTTCTAAATTTTATTCTAGCCATTTGAGGTAAGATCTCAAAAATCTAATTATACAGTTTTGTTGCAAATTAGTTGTAGAACATCTTCTTAAAATTTGAGGATAATCGGATTAGATTAGGTAGGGTAAATCGAGGAAAAACCAGAAAATGAGAAAACCTAGCAAAAACCCGACCGGTGGCAGGACCGGTCTGACCACCGGTGCATTAGCCGGTGCATCAACCGGTGGGTGTTGATTTTGGGAAGTAAGACCCTTTGCTCGGGCATAAGGCTCGGGTCTTGGCCGAGAGTCTCGGGTATTGTTTTTAATCATTTCCAGTAGCTAATCAGAAGATTATAATGGTGTTTTAATAAGTTAAGAAGTTAGAATTGGATTAAAATGGAAGAATGAATAAGCATACATATTTTCAATTAGTTATTCTTATATAGTTTTATTGGATGTTTGCTAGTTGATATTGGAGCTGGTAGATGTTCTAGAGGAAATTCTACAACCCAGTGAGTACTCTAGACTTGTGTAAGTGTGAAGTATAAAATATGTTATGCTAAGTTAATTGGAAGAATGAATATCGTGAATCAAGTGGAAATGTGAAAGAGGTAACATTAAAACAAATGATTGGATTGGTTTAGTATGAAAATAAATGAAAGATGCTAATTAAGATGTATATATGTATTACAGATTGAATTATGAATAAGGATAATTTTATGTAAATGTGAATTTTATTATTAAGAGATCTAAAGGGGAGATACAATGGAAAGAAAATAAATTTGTGAAAGAAGGTGAATATTGTGATATGTAAGAAGAGGCAATATATGTATTAGAGATTGATTTATGAAACTATTGGGGGCCGAACTAAAGAGAGGCCGGGGCCATGACCTCCTCTGGGAGGACCTCAACACAGGCCAGCTATCATGGATCGAGCAATCAAGAGCCAACTACAGGAGCACCCTGAGGCTCGCTCTGGAAATAAAGCCTCACAGTCCAGGGATGGTTCTCAGCCAGTAACACAGCCAGCCGAGGTCATGCGACCGAGCAGAGGCAAGGGCCGACAGAAGGGGCTTCCCCGGGACTTACTTCGGCACAGAAGGTTTACTGCCCGAGGACAGCTCCCTGCCGATGATTGACCGTACCGAAGAGATGTCCCTGCGGCCGAACAGAACAAATACCTATACATCAAAGATTCCCTTGGGGACAACATCTCGGGTTTTGCACACATGGCAGACACACGCCTGACACAAGAATCAGCTTTCCCGCGATTCCCGCAGCACGCCAGACACGTTTTATCAGCTTTTCTGCCGCCCAATGTTGTCAGTCGGTGCCGCCTGACACTGTCGGTCGGATGTTCAGGTACACGATGGAGACAGGCACACTGCCCCATGACGCAGCATAGCCTCACACTCGCGCCGAAGTGCGTGTCTCTCACTCTCCGATGATTCTATAAATAGAGAAAGCATTCAATGCAGAGGTACACCTTCTCTCTCTAGCCCAAGCTCTATCCATTTGCTTTCTCACTCTAGAACTCCTTGCTGACTTTGCCATCGGAGGGTCCACCGGTGACATCCGTCGGCATCCTAACGTTTCTTTCTTTTGCAGCCATGCCACAACCTCATCTATGCTGCTAGTACCCGAGATCCACCGCAAGAAAGGCTTACCCCCAACAATTGGCAACTCTACTGGGGACCCTTTCTCAAACCTTCAAACTCTTCGTTCTAGCAAGAAGACGACTTCAAAGAATCAGAACAACTCTAAAGGAAACCCTTCTGATGGCCGAAGGAACAAGGGAAAGGAAGTTGCAAGGGAGGGGGACTCTTCTCTCCACACTCCCGAACGCACCTGCACCGATGACGCCAGCTACCACACCAGTGAATGCCCTGATCCTCCGGCCAAGCTCACCACGAGGCAGTACATCCGCCAGCTAGAAGGCGATCTGGGCCGGAGGGACCACCAGATTGATGTGCTTATCCGGGATATGGCTCTTTTGAAAGAGGCCACTCAGAAGAAAAGGGTGGCACCAAGCCGTGCCAAGGAAGATGATTAAGAATACCAAGAGCCTTCCTAGAGCAAGAGCATGTCTCGGCAGGATATGCCTTCGGTCCTGAACAGGCTTGGGAGGAAAGAAGAAGAAGTCCCCGCTCGGCGGAGGGACAACGAGGACCAACACATTAGGCGCCGAGTCTCGCCTCCTCGGCATATGGACGAACGCTCAGCCAAGAGCCATCGACCATCTGTCTTTAATCGCCTCGGTCCCAATGCGGTTCCATTAGCTCAGAGGCCCCGTCAAGCACGGGCGTTGTCACCAATCCGCGACCGTAGGCACAACGGTCACGGAGAAAGCCAAGTACCTCATTTAGAGCAGGAGGTTACCCATAGGAGAAGAAGGAAGGTCCTACCGGCTCGGACCTATGAGCCGTACCAGTAGGATAGAATCCCCTGCACTCCATTCTCTCCGGAAATTGAAGCTGCAAGGCCTTTGGAAGTCTTCTCAGCTCCCAAATTCAACAAGTATAATCCCAAAATGGATTCATACACCCACATCGTGCACTTCAGGGAGATGATGTCCCTCTACTCGATGGAGGATTCATTGATGTGCAAGTTGTTTCCATCCAGCCTAGGTGAGGTTGGGTTACTCTGGTTTGACCGACTGCCAACAGGGTCCATCTCTTCCTGGAGAGATCTCTCAGCGGCCTTCCTGGCTAGGTTCATTACCAGCACCAGAGTAAAAAAGGAGGTTGATTCCCTCCTTGGTATTCGGCGAGCGAGGTCTAAATCTCTGCGCCAATATGCAGTCCGGTGTTGGGACCTCTACAAAGAGATTGAAGATTGCGATCAAAAAATTGCAGTGACGTCATTCAAGCTCGGTCTGGACCACTCCAGCCGAGAAATCGAAGATTTGATGATGTTCCCTCCGGTCACAATGAATGAGCTCATGGACAGAATTGAGCTACATGCCAAACTCAAAGAGGCCAAGAAGGAGAGGAGCAAAGTCGAGCAGTGCTCTGGCCACGGTTCCAGTCACAACAGCGTGGTCAAGCGGAAGGAGGCCAACACTGTCCATCCAGGAGAGCCACGGACGTACAAGTCGAACGAACATGTGGCCTACACCACCGTCTTCAAACAGCCGACATTCATGCTCCTTCGCAAAATCGAAAAGGAGCCATTTTTCAGATGGCCGGAGAAGCGGTTGGGAGCCCAGAGAGGCGACACCGACAAGTTCAGGTGCTCCTACCACAGGGAGAAAGGACACTTGATAACTAACTGTCGGGCTTACAAAGACTTCCTCGAGGAGCTGGTCACTGCTGGACCCTTGGGGAGTACATTGATGCAGAAAAAACAGCTACTGCCGCGTCGAAGGAGGATCCCAAGCCGGCCTTGTGCATTATCAACGTGATCCACGGGATGGTGGATCACCGATGAGAGGAACAACTTCGGTCAGAGCTTCAGCAGATTGAGGCAAATGAAATCCTTGCCGTCCAGCCCATGTCAAAGAAGCCGAAGCCGGACTCCAGATATTCCATAACTTTCTCAGATAGGGATTCGGAAAGGGTTCAACACCCTCACGACGACGCGCTAGTCGTCACCCTACAGATTGCCGACTGTCAGGTCCGAAGGGTCCTTATTGACCTTGGCAGTTCGACAGATGTCATGTATTACTCCATATTCAAGAAAATGGGGTACAAGGCAGAGGACCTACTACCGACCGACGTGCCACTGGTACGATTCAATGCGTCATCTGTCTAGCCGCTCGGCAAAATCCTCATCCCAGTAACCATCAGTTCGGTCACTACCGAGGTGGAATTTGTGGTGGTCGATGTCCCCTCGCCCTACAACGCTATTTTGGGATGAATCTGAGTCCATAGCATCAAGGGGTGGCCTCCACATACCACCAGGTCATCAAATTTATCGGCAACAAAGGTGTGGAGGAACTCAGGGGAGACTAAGCCTCGGCGAAGCAGTGCTACATCACTGTTGTCAAAGGGAAGGTCACCCCTGAGTAAGTCCATTGGGTCGAGGTTCCAGATCAGCCGGTGCTAGAGGACGTCAGTTCAAGTGCCTTGGCAAAATCCATTGAGGACCTTGTCACCGTCCCTCTGAGCACCGATGATTCGGAATGCTTCTTTCTTATTGGCTCTCAGCTGGCCGAAGCTGAGAAGGAGGATCTCATCAACCTCCTGAAGAAAAATATTGAAGTGTTCGCTTGGACACCTTATGAGATGCCAGGTGTAGATCCAGATTTTATCATCCATCACCTCAACGTTCGGCTGGAGTGCTGGCCCGTCATCCAGAAAGCCCGGCGCTCGGCGGCTGCATATGCCGACACCGTCATAGAAGAAGTTGATCGTCTGACCGAAGCGTAGGCGATCCGAGAAGTTCACTACCCCACCTGGTTGGCCGACACAGTAGTGGTTAAAAAGAAGACCGATAAGTGGAGGGTTTGTGTAGACTACACTAACCTCAATGAACCATGCCCCAAAGACAGCTTTCCAGTTCCCAAGATTGATCAGTTGGTCGATTCAACGACCGGACATCCCAGAATGAGCTTTATGGATGCCTACCAGGGGTATCACCAGATAGCGATGTTCGTCCCAGACCAAGAGAAGACAACTTTCATCACTCCCAGAGGTCTCTACTTCTACAGGGTCATGCCCTTCGGTCTTAAGAATTCCAGAGCAACTTTCCAGAGAATGATCACCAAAATGTTCAACTCTCAGTTCGGTGACATCATGGAAGCCTATATCGATGATATGGTGGTCAAGAGCAGGGCCGAAGAGCATCATCTGGCAGATCTTCAAGCCGTCTTCAACGTTCTCAAAAAGCACAAACTTCGGCTCAATGCTTCGAAATGTGCATTCGGCGTCAGTTCAGGAAAATTTCTGGGCTACCTGGTTACACACCGAGGCATTGAGGTCGATCCATCTCAGATATCGGCCATCCAGAAGATAGAGGACCCCAGGACCCTCAAGGAAGTACAGAAGCTCGCAGAAATGGCAGCCGCTCTCAACTGATTCATCAGCAAATCCTTGGACAAATACGACCATTCTACGAAGTCCTGAAAAAGAATAGCCGAAGGCATTTTCTCTAGACCGAGCAGTGCAGGGAAGCCCTCGTCTATCTCAAAGAGTACCTCTCTTCGGTACCCCTTCTTTCTAAACCAATGTAGGGGGAATAACTGTTTTTATACATGGCCGTCACTCCTCATGTCGTCAGCTCAGTCTTGGTTCGGCAAGAAGGGTTGGAGCAGCTACAGGTCTAATTCTT
>NMUG010006110.1:0-12764 GCA_002855965.1 Monotropa hypopitys | reverse complement strand
ATGATTCACGCTTTCACAGAACTTTTTAAATCCATTAATTTCAGAAGTTCGAACTTTTGATTCATGCTTTTTAAATCCACTTCTTTGTGCATAAACATCTATGAAGTTGATTGTTGGAATGTAAATTTCTGTGTCATGTTGGCTGTGAATTGTGGGCTGTGAATAGACAATTTGTATGCCGGCATGGTATACATAGCGACAATCCACGATGTTTGCAATTTCAATTTGTTGACTATGAATTGTGCATAAATCCACTGAATTGTGCATAAATAGTGGCTCTTCCAAGTTTGACTACTTGATTTGGCCACTCCGACATGTGTGTAAGTGTTCCTTTTTTAGCATCCAGTCTATTTAATAACAACATTGTCGCTTATTTGGTCATGAAAGCAAGGCACAAAGGTATCAAATCGAAGTAATTTTCCAAAATTGGTTTACATATTTCCTCATGATACAATGGATGTCATTGCCACATTACCATCAAACAATGTTATTTGCCATACAAATTTTTATAGTGCCGAAGGCACGTGTCATGTGCCGATGTCATGGATCAAGTGCCAAAGGCACGTGTCATGTGTCGAAGACACGGGTCAAAGTGCCGAAGGCATGTTACCATGGGTCAAGTGCCGAAGGCACGACTCACATTCGAAGTCATTGGTCGATTGTCATTAACTAATCACTTTTGTGTTTAATAGAATTATTTTGGCTCAGTTAAATATTTTGGTTAATGCGGTGTCTTGATTTTGTTAATGTGTACTGAAAACATGGATCGAGTGTCGTCACTCATCAGTGCCGAAGGCACTCTAAAGTGCCGAAGGCACAAATCAGTGTCAAAGGCACTACTAACACCTATTTTTTGTCATATCCTTATGTATTGTGTTGTGCTTTCTATTTTGTCGCTCTGTGCAATCAACACAGTCTAATTTGATGAGTTTTATTTAATTGTCCTTAACAAATATAAAACAAATTGAAATAAAAAGTCAATAACAATTTTTTTCTATTTTATTTGCATTCTTCTTAATCGCTTATTGAGATTTAACTTGAAAGTATCAAATTAATGATCACCATTTACGAGCCGTGTATTTATGCACGGGCATGCGCTGTATACGTATGATTCTTTTGCTTTTTCTTTTCCCATTCATTTTGACATCTTTGCTCTTCAGGAATCCACGACTTGGATGGATGATGTTGACTTAAAGTTTGAGATGGCGTTTTTCAATCATGGTACTCCTAGATCATTTTTTGGGAGAAATGTATAATACTAGCAGATGACCCGTGCCGATGGCACAGGACGAATGGTGAACCCAGCTTTTTTGTAGTGCTTGATTCTGTTTCTGGGTTCACCATTCGTCTCGTGCCATCGGCATAGGTTATCCGCTAGTAATATATATTGTAGTAGCCAGACTTCACTATACATAGGCCGGACCCTCATAGCCAGACCAATCGGCTAGTCCGGACCCTATCCATATCTCACGGAGCAATCCAGGGCCATCGGCCTCACGAACCTCTGTTAACATACTGCGGCCAAAGGGTAGAACCGACGGTTCATCACGTGCCCTTCACCATCTAGAGCAGTCTCACCGGACACCCGAAGGACCAAAGTCGGGCCGGCCATGCGGTCTCCTTCAACCTCCGGGATCCCCATCCAGATGTCAAGAAAGCCCTGCGTCTCCACTTCCCACCAGGAGAAGGGACAACTTCCACCGACGGACGATCTCATGCCGTAGGGGTCCACCATCAGCAGCGACAGAGAACAATGACCTCTGGCGGAGTAGTACACAGGGGTTGTCCGTACATCAGCTGACATGGCCCGTGTGAGATCAGCGGCCCAACAGTTCACTAGGGCTGACGTCAGCACCAAGATTCCCCCCGTGTGCAACACACGCTTCCTCTTTTGGCGCCAGTCAGGTTCAACTATAAATACCCGGTGAAGGTACTATTCACGCGACCCCGGACTTGATCCTATTCTTTCTCACTTTGGAACTTTCTCTCTCTACATTGCTCTTCGACCGTTACTAACTTATCCATCGGAGACCCCTCTCGGTAACTGCCGACCGGTGGGCACTGACCCTTGTTTTGTTGGAGCCAAGCAGGTGTTTCCCTTTTCTCTTATAGGTGACACGCTCAGCCGTCCGAGGCATTCACTTCAGCCATCTGGATAAAGAACAGAGGATCCAAAGAGCCCTCCAGATTTCAGTCACCATAATTGGAGACTCCGCTGGGGATCTTCATTCTCAGACTCAGGTGACCGACAGTCCGTCTCTCTCCTCAGTGCTTCTCTCATCCTTGATGGCTGTCGATACTTCCGCAATATCCATCCCCGTCGGCTACCTCTCATTCCTCCTCCGACAGTCAATGCCTCTCAGGACCCTCCTCCAGCTTTATTGGGGTCCGTTT
The DNA here is from genome assembly GCA_002855965.1 of Monotropa hypopitys. Lineage (NCBI taxonomy): Eukaryota > Viridiplantae > Streptophyta > Magnoliopsida > Ericales > Ericaceae > Monotropa > Monotropa hypopitys. Next base: position 10,370 of record NMUG010006110.1, on the reverse strand, counting down.
TATAGAATCCCGATGAACAGCTCTGACAGAAGGATTCGGAGATCGTTGTTCTTAAGGACCAGCTAGCCAGGCTTGCCTGTGGCACACTCAATTACCCTCCAGTCCTTCTTGAGGATGCACAGTGCACTGAATCTCAGCATACCAGAAGGCAGTCAGACTTAGAGCGATGGGAAAGGAAGAACAATCACGGTCGCTCGAACAAAGGAAAGGCAGTCCGACGATCCCCCGTCCATGAGCGCCAGTTGGGAGGCTGTCATGCCCGGACCTCTAGGTATCATCCATCAGCCATCGCTGTATCGAGCTCTCGCTCCGGTAGATCCCGCAAGACCATATACCTCCTTGATGATGAGAACTTAGTCCCTATCAAGGCTACTTCGCCGGAAGCCCAGCCTAGGGGAATTTTAGAAGAAGACTGCAGGCGCCGCCGCCAGGGGGATGGTCAGCGCTCCGGAAGGCATCACGGAGCAGATGGTCCCTCCGGCCACATGAGAAGGAATCGTAGAAGCCGCGATTTCCCTCCCCCCAGAGACCTCAAGGATCACCTCAATTACCGCCGGAGTCAGATGGCCCCTAGCCTAGAAAAGAGGGATGTCCAACAGAAGGTGTCCGTCGATGCCAGGCTCTGGCAACTCAGCCTCTCTCCCTTCATCCCAGAGATTGAGTTGGCAACTCTTCCTCCCGGTTTCAATTTGCCAATATTCACTAAGTATGACTCAACGATGGATGCCTACACCCACCTCATACACTTCAGGCAGATCATCTCCATTTATTCCACCGACGACGCCTTCATGTGCAAGGTATTTTCCACTAGCCTTGCCACTCTGGGCTCCTTATAGTTCACCAAGCTGCCTTCACATAGCATTTCATGCTACCGGGACCTTGAATGAGCCTTCATGGCCAGATTTGTCACCAGTAGTAAGCAGACGAAGCAGGTCGACGCCTTGATCAGTCTCAAGAAGCGTCAGGACAAGAGCCTCCAGTAGTACGCCGAGAGATACTGGGAACTATTCAATGAAATCCAGGGTTGTGACTAGACGGTGGCTGCTTCTTCCTTTAAAAATGGACTGGATAGCACTAGCCGGATCTTCACTGATCTCACTCTCCACCCATCAGAGGACATGGACGACCTCATGCTCCGAGTGGAGAAATTCTACCAATTGGAAGTTCTCCTCGCTGAATAGGCGGCTCAGTGCCCGGAGCAGCACTCTCAAACACCACTGCCGGCAGGAGGCCAGAGACAGGTAAACACTGTCAAATCTGGCAGAAAGAGGGGCCCAAAGGCTCCCAGGCCTTACGAGTTTACTACTGAAACCATCGTATTCACCGATCCCATCTATGTAGTGTTAAAGCACATCAAGAATCAACCCTTCTTTGCTTGGCCGGATTACAAGCTCGGGACGACCGGCAAAATGAAGGACAAGTGGATCCACTGCACTTATCATAAAAGCAGGGACATTTCACGACCGGGTACAAATCCTTCAAGTCATACTTAGAGCTTCTAGTGCAGTAGGGCCACCTAGCCCAGTGGATCGACCACCAGAGAACTCAGGAGCTGGCGCAAAAGGCCGGACGCCCCATCCAGATGGAGGAAGACATACCAATGATCAACGTTGTCCATGGCCCCCTCAATAAGGAAGCTGCCGCTCGCCTCTGGTTGGAAATTGACCAGGAATCTCCTACAAAGCAAGTGCTCAAGGTCGGTTCTGCCCTTAAGCGGAAGCATCCTTCCGACCAATCGAGATGGTCTATCACCTTCACAGAGAAGGACCTTGAGCGAGTCCAGCTGCCGCACAACAACGCCTTAGTCATCACTCTACGCATCGGTCCGGCCAACATCTGGCGCATTCTTATTGATTAGGGAAGCTCCGCTGAGGTAATGTACTTTTCTGTATTTGAAGCCCTCAAACTTTCTGCTGATGATCTGTAGCCTGTCGACGTCTCGCTCGTCAGATTTAACAGAGCTCCTGTCTGGCCCCTCAGCAAAATCACCCTCCCAGTCCGGGCAGGGTCCAGAACAGTCGACATGGAATTCATTGTAGTTGACGTTCCAAGTCCATATAATGCCATCCTTGGCCGGACCTGGATCCATTCCATGAAGGCGATCTCTTCCACCTACCACCAAATTGTCCGGTTCATTGGTATCTCTGGACGACATGAGGATATCTTCGGCGACCAGACAGCCTCAAAATAGTGCTATATATCAGCTATCCGGGAAAACAAGAAAATAAAGCAGGTCCAGTGGGTGGAAGTCCCAGACGCCCTAGTTCTTGAAGATATTGGTGCTCCGGCAGCCGATAAAGTCGTCGAGGAACTTAACACCATACCAATCAATGAAGATGGTAGTCGGTCATTTCTCATCGGATCCTCACTCACTCCGACAGACCGAGGGGAGATGGTGAAATTTTTGAAGGCCAACATCGAGGTCTTCTCCTGGACTCTATACGAGATGCCCGGAGTGGACCCATCATTCACCTGTCATCAGCTGAACGTTGATACCTCCTGCCACCCCGTCATCCAAAGACCTCGATGCTCCTCTCCATCACATACTTAGGTAGTCGTGGAAGAAGTGGACCGACTATTAGAAGTAGACGCCATCCGAGAAGTCGAATATCCCACCTGGTTGGAAAACACAGTGGTCGTCAAGAATAAGTCCATCAAATGGTGAGTATGTGTCGACTATACCAATCTTAATGATGCATGTCCGAAGGACTGCTTCCCTTTGGACAAGATCGACCAGTTAGTCAATGCCACCGTCGGACACCAAAGGCTCAGCTTCATGGATGCCTACAGGGGTTATCACTAGATTTCGACGGCCAGGGAGGACATGGAGAAGATAGTCTTCATCACCCCTAAGGTGGTGTACTGCTACAAAGTTATGCTCTTCCGCCTTAAGAATTCCAGAGCCACTTATGAGCGGATGGTTTCCCAGTTGTTCTCCTGGCAGATCAGGGATACGATGGAGGCCTACATCGATGACATGGTCGTTAAAAGAAAATGGGCAACTGACCACATCCGGCACCTAAAGAAAGTCTTTGATATTCTAAAAAGGCATGGTCTCCATCGCAATGCCGAAAAATGTGCCTTCGGTGTAGGATCCGGCAAGTTCCTCGGCTATCTTGTCACCAGCCGGGGAATAGAAGTGGATCCCTCTCAGGTCATCATGGTACCTCAAGCCTCCATCCACCATCAAAGAAGTCCAACGGCTGACTGGCATGGCGATAGCCCTCAACAGATTTATCAGTCGATCGTCTGATCTTTGTCGGCCATTCTTTCAAGCAATCAAAACCAGCCGACACAGCTACAAGTGGACCGAAGAGTGTGGCCAAGCACTCCAGCAGTTGAAATAATACATCTCCAGCCTTCTGGTTTTAGTCACACCGAAGGACATAGAGCCACTCATCCTATATCTGGCCATCTCCCAGCATGCCATCATCTCTGTCCTTTGCTAAGCTGAGGGAACGGACCATCAGCTAGTCTATTATACCAAAAAAACTGTCACGCCCCGGATTTTCAAACCATAATTTTTTTTTTGAAAACTGTTTAAATAATAAACAGGGGATACAACTACTTGCCATTCAGATACATTCAGTTGAATTCTCATTACACGATACGTGGTACAATCAGGAACTATAAGCGGAAGTAAAGTACAAATGTTGTACACGGCTACAAATAAAACTGAAGTACAAGTAAAGGAAAGTACAGCTACAAAACTATATCTACACTATCCTGTACAAAGGAAGCCACTGCAACTGAGGTGGCAGAGTCCAAGAAAACCTATCAGCTGACTCCAACTCCAAGTCCGTCTAACCCTGCAACACAGACTAGAAAAAGGAAAAAGAAAGAGGGTCTGAAAAAACAACAGCTCAGTGAGAAAACCCCTAACTACTACCAAGCATGGACATGCAATGCGTGCCTAAGTGTCCACAAGCAACAGTACAAAAACAACAAGGAAACCAAAGTGCAAGTAGTGTAAACCTAACTCAAGGCAACAAGGATACAGGTGTACTGCCAACAAGTGTATCTAACCAAGGCCGCAACATTAAACGAGTATAATGGGTACCACATCCCAAGTCCAACCAAAGGCAACCTCTAATCACAACCCAAGCAACTCCAAGGATCAACTAAGGATTCTATACCAACATTGTGTCCAGAAATCTAGCCAAGGTGTATAAGTATAGCACAAGGGACAACAAGGAAGGGTGTCCACAAAATCTATAGTAAATGTTCTCTTATTGTTACAAGGATTGCACACTATCAAGTGCCGAGGAGACTCCATTACACGTCTTTCCCAATATGATTTAGATCATAATTCTTGTTGATACCCCATTTTGACCCGCTGCCGAATATCCAAAAATCAAAGCCCGGAATGATCAAAACGCAATTATCCATTGTCTGGATGATCCGAATCAGCCGAACAAATATCAAAAGACGAGCGACGGATTTCAAAATTTGAAGACGTGTCTGATCTTCAGGGAGCAAAGGAAATACCCGAAGAAAAACTGCAAACTAAATAAGCGGTTCAGAAAGAACGTGATCCGAACAGCAAAAATCGGCATCCGAAGACACATCCTAAAGCCGGTACCGCCAGAATCACACCCAAAGATCCAAAAATTCAAGTTTCAACATCAATATATCGGTAACTGCATTTCTGAGGCAATGGCACATCAAATCGCGATACAGGTCGAAAAACCGGAATTTAGTGGCCCGGAAGAGTTATTTTGTTCAGATTGGCATAACGGAGCGAGCTGACATCGGAATGATATGAGACAATTTTTTATAGCTTCTCGGCAAAAAGACAGACATTTACTGCGAAAGAATTGTGACTGCGAAATCATTTTCGGAAGAAAAGTAGCGAATCAGAGGGCAGACGTTCAGAATAACGGCCCGAGGATTACCTTTTACTGGATTACATTCAACGCAAAGCGAAAACTTCCTCATGATCTACTCGATGAGGCGAGTTCAACGACTGTATTCAGTGACAAATCGGTCATCTGGATCATTTCCCGGCAGCTCAGCGCCTAGCAGATTGCGATCGGAATTTGCGGCGGCAAAATGACAAAAGTAATATACTTTTTGCAAAAGTATATATACATTTTGTACATGTATAATTCGGATGGAAAGGGTGCAAGAGAAAGGAGCCAAAGGCATCCCAACCTCTCCCCCAAATCATGTAACCACGCCAGCAAACTGCCAAAACAGGCTTCGAGGCATGTCGCACCTATAGGTGCGACATTGCTCTATATAAGAAATGGCCTCCAGGCCATTCCAGAGAGGGGGGAGACATCCAAGGCCAGTGCAGAAACTCTCCCACATCAAACCCTTCGGGTAGAAGTCCAAACACCTCCAAATTTCACCAATTTCAAGACAAAATTACCCCCGAGCCTCGTTACGTCCAAACCCAGCTCGAACCTCGACCTTGCCAACTGATTTCAAAACCAAAAACAGCTCCAAAGCAGCGTCCATTCAACCCCGAGACCAAAGTTCTTCCCAAAAATCAATCCAACCTCAAAGATCCACATTCCCAAAAAAACCCTAAAAACACCCATTGTAGCGAAAGCGCTGCCGAAATTTAGTCAATAAATTTCCGGCTCGCTCTCCCATTTATTTTTCAGAATCTCATTCTTCTAGGAAAGTCCCGGTATTGATTCCCAGATTATAGTTCGGTATAGTAGGGGGTTTTACACCCGGATACTATAACGTGTTATAATCGAACGGATATTATCGGCAAACTTATCCTCCCAAACTGTAATTATCGACAAGGTATAAAACACATTTTTTAATCCTCTCTTATTGTCATGATATAATTCATTCAAGAATATATTCGTGTAGAAAATAAATCACGGATATCTTCCGTAGTTTGTTTTCTGCGACATAATGAAAAGCTGATTTCTCAGCGCGTCATTTTTGTGACACCACAGTCCCGAGTATGGTTTTTCCAACCGGGTGTTTCAATCACATCTTGACGGCCGGGAAATCAACCTCTTATTATTAAAAATCAATAAATTTAATGTTCAAAGCGTGCGTTTTCTGAGGTGGTATCGAACAGCCTGACTATGCCGGCACGACCCCTCGTTTTATCTTTTTTTATGGCGTACATTTTTAGAGGTGATATCGATCAGCCTGGCCTCGCCAGCACGACCCCTCATTTCATCTATCTTTCTTTTGCGGTGTGCGTTTCTGGTGGTGGTATCGATCAGCCTGGCCATGACCAGCACGACCCCGCGTCGTCATATATTTTATAGCGTTTATTGTTAGAGGTGGTATCGATCAGCCTGGCCTCGCCAACACGACTCTTCTTTTATCTATCTTTCTTTCTTTTGCTGCGTGTGTTTCGGGTGGCAGAATCGATCAGCCTGTCCATGTCTAGCATGACCCCACGCCGATGTTTATATTGCGTTTATCATTAGAGGCGGTATCGTTCAGCTCGACTATGCCAGCACGACCCCTCGCATTTGCTTGTTCATCACCTTTATTTCTTTTCAAATCAAATAAATCAATTCACCCCTCTTTAGTTTGGACTATCGGCAAATCAAGTAATCGATGTGTTCGAATGAAAGAGATAATTTGCAATTCAAGTTGGCGAATTACTTGTTATCCTTTCAGGGATTTAAAATCAACAAAAAAACACGAAATAACAAAATCAACAAAAAATCAAATATAATTAAAATCTTTAAATTCCAATGATTCGGGTCAATTGCAAAGATATTAGCCAGTTAATGTTGGATCAAAAGAATAATTTGTAAATTCAACGTGCTGAATTTACTTATTATCCTTTTTTATGGAATTTAAGTCAAAAATAATAAAAAAAATTTGAATTCTATGATTCGAGCCAATATTGCGAAGATATTAGCAAATTGACCTTGGATCGAAGGAATAATTAGTAAATTCAACGTGCTGAATTACTTATTATCCTTTTCGGAATTTAAACAAAAAATCAACATTTCTATTCAAGGCTTTCATTCAAAATCAAAAATCAAAATCAATTGTATTCATTTCAAAATTAAAAATTAAAAATCATTTGCGCGTCCGCGTCATCTTTTATAATTCCTGAATTTATACTTTGCACATTATATTTCTCTTGGCCGAGAATAATTGAGTTTTATTAAAAGGTTTGTTTTGAGAAATGAAGTACCGCAAGGGCGATGTAGGGTGCCTAACACCTTCCCTACTCGTAACAGTAAATTCCCAAACTCAACTCTGGTTACGCAAATCAAAGCGGCTTTTTCAAAAACGGTGACTTGACACACCATAACTCTATGTCAAGTGGCGACTCTGAAAAAGTTGATTAATAATATATTGTTTCACGGCGAAGATTCGATCTATCATTAATTGAACTCAATTTTAATCCCAGCTGTCAATTTTACTTTTAAAACAAAAACAGTCGCATTCAAATCCAAGAAAAAGAGTACAAACTCGACCCCTCGGCATTCCCGTGAGTGAATCGGGAAAAGGGAGAGAGGGAGAAATTTTTCCGGGAGCGACAACTGGCGACTCTGCTGGGGACTGAAGAGAATTTCGGCTTCTAGTTTTTCAAAACAAACCTTTAATCAAAATTCAACCAATTCTCGGCTTGTTACTAATGTTTATTTTGTGCAGTTTTTCAGGGATGCTAAAAGACCGCGGCGCGCTTAAAAAAAAGAGAAAGTCTTTTCGATTTATTTCTCACCATTTGTTTTGCAGGGTAGCTTAATAAAAAAAATTTGCGAAGGGCTCCCTTCAAAATTTTCAAAAACAACTTGCATTATTTTTCATACATCATTTTGCATCATTATTCATTTGAAACGGAGGTCATGACCGCCCAAATGGATGTGTCCCTACCTACCCTCAGGGGTCCGAAGTAAACTGTGCACTGCCTTTATGGTGGGCACTTCCGAAATGGACACCCCAACCAAATCACCGACTCGAAGATGGTTTCCCTCACGGGGCCGGAGGTCTGAAGATTTGGGAGCCTTTAAACCTTACAGCTTGCATAGCCACATTTGCATATAGAAAGCCAAAAAAGAGTCAAAGTCAAAACCCTGATTATATATTAGAAGACATGTCATAATGAAGGGAGCCTTTCTCTGTTTATATCTTGTTAATATCCAATCCGAAAATTGTTCAAAACAATTCAAGGTCAAGAATAGATGTCTCTAGGGATAATGGCAGGCATGTATTATGGACCTACAAAACATTTTCATCAAAGATCCACAATCTAAAATATTACCCCAGACTTCATGTCCGTGGGCGATTTTTTTTGGATTTGAGATCAGAAAAGTCCATATGTTGCCATAATCCCTAAAGATTGTTTCCTCTGATACAAAACTAAGATGAAGTTTTGTTTTGAAGGTACATTACGGCACAACAAGCCAATCTTCTATCCCAGACAAGGAGGATCACCCGTTCTATCTCTCGAGCAATGGCCGAGGATGCCTTGAACCACGTCCATGAGGAACTAGAGACGGTCCCAATGGAGGAATACCTAGCGGTCCGTAGGGATGTTGACAATCTTCAGGCCATGGTCAACACCTTGATGAGACAAGTTCAGTCCAGTGCCCATCCTGCAGGGGCCGGAACATCATCTCCAACAATGCCCGACACTGGGGCAGTGCCGTTTCAAGTTACATCAAATCACACCAGCTCTCCACCAACTGAGGCAATTCCGACATTACCGGTAGGAAGTTTAGCTTCACAACCTATCGCAGCGCAACCAGTCATCTCGGCTCATTCACCGACTACTCCCGTAACGCCCAGCATGGAAGATTTGGAGAGACGTCCGAGGATACTCCATCCTCAAACAACCCCCACCTGGTGCATAAAGTCCAACAACTCGAAGAAGCTCTGAAAGCCCTGCGAGGGTCCGGTCCGTATACCTCCACAAACTTCGAAGACCTGTGCTTCTTTCCGGGGATGCAGCTACCCCCAAAATTTAAAATGGCCGATTTCACGAAATATGATGGAACTGGCGAACCTATGGCCCATTTGCGATTATATGCTGGAGCATTATGTGGAAACCCCGATCTGGAGAAACTAATGATGCAGCTGTTCCAACACAACCTCAAGGGATCAGCCGCTCAGTGGTTTGCACGACTTGATCTTAGGCATTTTCAGTCCTGGACGGAATTATCCCAGGAATTTGTTCGACAGTACCGCCACAACACTAAGATGGTCATAGACCGTCTTTTCTTGATCAGAATGAAGCAGGAATCAACAGAATCTTTCCGATCATACGCGCTCAAATGGAAGAATTATGTCTCTCAAGTGGACCCTCCTCTGGCAGAATCAGAATATGTCCATCTGTTTGTTCAAACCTGCAAGGGAATATACTATGAGAAGTTCTGCACGTCAATCGGGCAATCATTCAACGAAATCATCCAGCAGGGGGAAATGATAGAAGACGGGGTTCAAACAGGGAAAATTATTGACCATTATTCTCACAACGATGATCCCAATCCATCCTCTTCTCAAGCCAAGCGATTCCCCTCAAAGAAAACCAAGGAAGCTGAGGTCTCTGTCATCATGCCGACACCCCACCAGAGCAATCCTTTTCCTCCACCATCAAGACCTCAACAAAATTTCCAAAACTCCTACGCACCCCCACCATATTATCCACCTCCAGTTCCATATAATAACTCTTATCCGACGTTTTCTTTTCCACAACATCAAAATACCCAATCCAGGGGGCCTCAACAATTCCCCCGCAAGAATCAGCGGAATCGGACCTTCACCCCTATAGCCATTCCAATGGCAGAAGTGCTTGAAAGACTGTTAGCTTCGGGACACATCAGTCTGATTCCCGAGAGACCAATATCAAACCCCCATCCTCCCTATCACCGGGCCGAACGTCATTGCGCATACCATTCGGGACAGTCAGGCCACGACACTGAAGACTATTGGAACCTAAAGCACCGAGTCCAGGATTTAATTGATGCCGGGACTATCAACCTTGAGGATACCAAGATTGTGCCAAATGTTACAAATAATCCCCTCCCGAATCACCACGGGATTAACTTGATTAGCCAGGGCGCAGGCACTCTAAATCCATGCCAACTGGTCGGTCCACCTGGGACCTTGATTTTGATAAAGAAAAGATCCATGCCTGAAGAACCTGTCGTTGCTATGGCAGGGTACCAAGATTCACCTCCAAGAAAATGGAGGATTCAAGGCGAATACTCTCGAGAAACAAATCTCCTGAAACTATCTGTCTCTTTTCCAGAGCGATCAAAGGTCACACTGCCTAGACCTCCCTCAGTACCAAAGTACAATCCACGCAAAGTACCTTTGAATTATGCCAAGCTAAACCAAGAAATCCGATTCCGAAGAGTTTACGTTCCAATAAAGCAGAAAAAATCCAAAACATACAAAGAAATCCTGGAGTCGGAACTACTTGT
>NMUG010006109.1:0-12767 GCA_002855965.1 Monotropa hypopitys | reverse complement strand
AAAAAATTTACAAACTATACAAAAACTTTTTATAAAAGAATGTTTATAATTTTTTATAAAAAATTTAGAAACTATACAAAATTATTTACAAAAACATTGTCATAATTATTTTTTAAAAAAATACGTTTTTAAAATATTTAACAAAATGTTTTTGTAAAAAACTGTTTTTAAACATTCCATTTTTTGGTAAATATTAAAAAAAATTATTTTTGTTGAGAGAGAGAGAGAGAGAGAGAGAGAGAGTGGCGGGAGAGGAATGTGAGGGAGACAAAAATCAAACTTGGGGGAGTAGTAGTCGTCCTGCGTAATTATTAAAGTCAAATTTACAAAAATAAGTGGACCCCCTTAATCACTGAGCAAAGGTACAGCAGTCCACAAACCAGATAGATTACAGCAGTGCCAAGGCTTCTTCAGAAAAAATCTTTAGCTCTAAATTCTTAAACAACAATGGATCATGAAAACAATGTTGAGTGTGTAGAGAGGTTTGTTCAAAGGAACTCCTGAAAGGAAAAGAAAAAAGAAGGGAAAAGTAATACAGTAAAATGTCAGTATCTTGGCAACACATTAAGAAACCTCATATTATTCCAAATGTAAATGAAAGAAATTCAATAATGGAAATGATGGGGAGGGGAATGTTGGAAAATAAATCCTCAAATAAACAAACGAGAAAAAAAGAAACAAAAGACAATCATACAAGTACACAAAAATATATGCGATCTTTCTAAACATAAAGTAAGATATATGTGCGAGGGTAAAATACTCCTATACTGTTCTTGCCGGTAAACACATGTTGATTAGAATCTCTGGATTCCCTGCAAACATGGGCGGAGCTACATAGAGGAGGAGGTGGCAGGTGTCACCCCACATTTTGGAAAAAAGCTCGAAAAAAGAATTTTTTTAAGGAAAAATTAAAATAAATAAATTTTTTTTTTTAAAAAGTACACTTAATTAGATAATTTTTTGGTAGGGGTGACACCCCGATCGAATTGTGCCCCCCAAATTCGATTCCTGGCTCCGCTCTTGGCTGCAAAATTGTTCATACTCTCTCCTGGCTCTACGCTCACAGAAAACTGTTAGAGAACCTCATGTCTCTAGCAGCCGGAAGACTCTCGGATAACTAAGTTAGTCCTAAATCGAAGAAAGCTAAGAGTAAGCATTAGGAGAGTTCTGAGAGCGAAATAGCATGTACCATTCTCCGGTAGATGAACTCCTATTTATATACTTGTCTTCCGGGTTTCTAGCTTCTCGCTGAAAACGAGATCTGCATGGGACTCCTCGTCCCTTTTCCTTGATTCTGTTGTAGCTTGTCAGTCATCTGGCCACATTTTCCGACAAGAGAGAATGTCAGTACGTCTTTTCACTGTTCTGGGGACTCTGAATATTCCTTCGGGAAGAGCGAGTCTAACAAGCGTGTCATCCACCGTCCACTGGCTGATCGACACTTGGATACCTTGTCTACCACCTTTTCCCGCATTGTTCTATTGGATGCCGCACTGGTGGATGTCAGCCGCACATGGGTAACCTAATCCGCACAGCGGGCACTGCTTGTGCACGTGTCCAGCTATACCATACCTTGTCCAGCACATGCTGCTCTGCGAGACTGATCTCCATGCTATGAAGATATTAGCCGCACAGGGCCAACTTGATCCTCACAGCAGAGGTACTGGGTAGGGCACGTGGCTAGCTGCATCTGCTGTGATCCTGCCCACGCATCCCTGGACAGCTACCTGCCTAACTACATGGATGTTAGCCACACAAGGCCAACCTAATCCGTAGTACAGATGACTGTTGGACACGTGGCTGACCATATCAACTGAGATCTAGCACTGCCGCACTGAATAACTTTTTCTCGTACTGGTTGGATGTCTAGCCACACTGGACTGGACTGACCTGCAGTGCGAGGTTGCTGATTACATGGAAAACTAGTGCTGAACTGCCAGGGGATGCTGGGATAATACAATATTCCCTCGACACATGATTAGTCCGGATTAACCCTACCACAATTGCCCCTAGCTCTGGCTACTTCAGTCGCACAGCGGGAGTGGGCAGAGCTCACACCACCCAAAATATTGTCATTCCACTTATTGGGTAAGGCCTACCATCATTTCTAAAGAGGCATCACATTAATTGTGCAATTAATGCTCTAGGGCCCACGCACTCTTCTCGAGGCAAATATGGACCGTTGAAAACGACATTCCACGCATGTCATCTCTTCGATAAAAGCATAGGGCGTGCTTTTTAAATTCATTCTCATCTCTTCATCTCGAATCCTCTAAGCCATGTGCCTTTTGCAAAACTCTCACCCTGTCTTTGCTTCTTCTTCCAACCTTGCTGAGTAAGTTCCTTTCTTCTTCTTCCATCGACGTGTGCTTCTTTTGATCTTTGGTGAATATCCCAGAAAGGATCGAGGCCTTCCGGGCAAAGTATGGGATACCGGAGGATGTTGTTATTGCTCTTGCTCCTGCTAACTATGACAAAAGCAGGGCCGATAATAACACCTTTCACATCCCTATCATCCAGATCGTCGAGGCTGGGGTGCGATTCCCTCTGCACCCCTTCTTCATCATTTCCTGTGGTACCTTAACATAAGTTTAATGCAAGTGGTGACCAACACAGTCTAGACTGTGATGGGCATCGCTTCCTTGAACCTGATAACCGGGTCGAGGATCGACATCTGGAAGATCATGTACCATTACACCATCAACCATACCTGGGGTGGTGTATGGTACCTGAAAGTTCGAGCGGATAGGGGTAAACTCGTCGAGTGGCTCCCCAACTCCACCAGAGAGGACGACAATGATTTCTAAATCATGACTGGGAACTGGGAGTTTACCCCCATCTCGAGAAGGGAGAATCTAATTCCTCGAAGAGAAGGGGGCCCTCACCACTATTTCTCTTTTCCCTTTCCTTATATTCTTTTTGCTGATTCCACGTTTTGACTAATTCTGACCTTTTGTTGCCTTGTTGCTGCAGACACTACCGTAAACTAGAACTCTCTTCACAATAAATTCTACAATAAGAGAGAGGTCAAGAAGGCAATCAATTGGGTGAGCCCTATCAGGAAGTTGATTGACAGATCTGTCGAGAACCTCCTAGGCTACGTGTCGCACTACCGAGGGTACTGTGGTGTGCGGCGTCCTGTTGTTGACCTTCATATTTCACCTGCTAAACATGTAATTCCCGTCAGCATCCCTACCGAAGACTAAGGGGTGACTATCGCTGAGCCTGGCATAATCAACCTCGAGGAGGAAGACATTCTTGAAGAGGTTGAGAAGTGGGAGACTCCATCTTCTCCTGCTGATCCTGACGCAACTGGGACGTCCACTCGGGAACCGCCTCGTCGTATACTTTCTAATTTGCGTGATTGGGATGAAGACTCCAGGGAAGACATGACTGGCTAGAGCTTCACCAACATGTATGTTATGTGGCCCATCAAGAGGGCTGCCACGCCTCCCAATGTGATTGGCACATCTATTGCTGCTTCTTCTCCCTCAGTCCCTACTGTTGATGGCATACTGCCACCACCTATTGTCGCGGTGTCAGTTGCCAAGGTGCCACCTCCTCCTCCTGTCGTTCTTGCTCCCACCGGTTCTATCCTCCGATCCCGCATGAGATCCGAGGAGACAGGGGAGCCCACTGAAGAGGCCCAAAGGCTGAAGAAGACAGTGCTCACCTGACCATCCACTGGGAAAGCTTAGGCCATGGAGCCCGCTGAGAGGGATAACATATGGTCCCTGGTGCTGACCAAAGACGATGGCAACCTAATCACTGCATAAGACCATCTGCTGGACCCAGGTACCACCATCGGGCTGGTCCAAGCCTTGATGTTGCCTCAAGACGTTGTTGAGGAGGCAATTATGGGCACAATGGCCTTGGCTGCCAAGGCCTTTTCTTACACCACTAAGGTACTGAAAACTATGCTTCCTGAATTTTTGTAACTTTACTACTTCTTACTTGTTTGCTTCTTTCACCAGGCCATACAATGCACTACCGAACTCTCAGATTGGTATTAGAGCATTCAACTGGACTGCTCCTTGGAGATCGACCGTGCTATCAAGGCGATGGCCTTAGCAAAAAGGATTGAGGAGAGGCTTTATCTGATGAACTCCAAGTATGATGGAGCATCTACTGCCCTGTCCCAGGAGAGAGAGAGATAGACCAGAGTCTGGAAGCCAAGATGACGGAGGCTGACAAAAAGAGCAAAGTTGCACTAGAGCTGGCGAGGACGTCTTCTCGGGCTGAGATAGAGTAGAGGACCAAGGCATTTGAGGCTGAGAAGTCTGCAATGGCAGAGAAATGTAAAGCTAAGACCCAGGAGCTGGAACGTGTCAATGCAGCCTTGTTGGAGGCTAAGGAATGTGCTATCCAGGCCTATGAAAAGGGTCGTGAGGCAACTGTCTCGGAGTACACTACTCAGTTCTACGAGAATTTGCCCCATCTTAAGGACCCTATCTTCACAGAGATGTGGCCGCTAGCCATAGATGCTAGTGGCATTGTAGAGGACTCCCCTTTACGGAAGGAGGTCCTTCTGCCAAGCAAAGCCTTATCCGGCGAGTAGGATGCACTCCCTGGAGAAGAGACAGGCCCCGAGGTTGCCGCTGGAGCTGCCATGACTTCTGATGCTCCTCCTAAGGCTATAGTTGATGCCTCTTCTACTCTGCCTTCTATCACAGTTGCTGCTGATACCCTTGTTGCCAGCTTACAGACAGCCGAGCATCCGGAGATCGTGTAGCTCTAGATAGACTTCATGCTAGATTTTTCTTTTTTCTTCTTGTACTTTTTGTTTCATGTACTTTGCTTTCGATGTACTAAGACTTCTCTTTCTATTTCAACAATAGTTTCTCTGCTTCATCCTTTGTTTCTGTGCTGGTTAACTTTTTTAGAAAACATGGATGTCCTTGGAACATCTGTTCCTTTAAGAACCTTCCCCTTTTGATCCGTACTATGGCGAGGTGCCCTTGAAACCTTTTCGCCCTTAAGGGCCTTCCCCTTCTGATCCTCCAAACTGCGGACACAATGTTATTGTTCTTGTTTTAGCTTTGGGTCATCTTGGGACTTCTTGTCCCCTATAAGATGACTTCATCAGCTGTGGACCTTTGCACGGCCTTGGGTCTCTCACCATATTTTCGAGATGAGTACCTTGGAATATATGGTCTCCTATAAGGAACTGTCCTTAAGGCAACTATCATAAGCATTCTATGTTTGGGACCACCGACCTGTTCTAGTTTCAAGATCAGTCCCTTGAGATTTTTGGTCCCCTGTAAGGTTCTGACCTCAGGACAACTATCTTAAGCATTCTCTTCTCAGAACCATTGACCTGTTCTGGTTTCGAGATTAGTTCCTTGGGATTTATGGTCCCCTGTAAGGTTTTGATCTCACGACAACTATCCTAAGTATTCTCTACTCGGGACCATTGACCTATTCTCGTTTCTAGATCAGTTTCTTGGGATTTCTGGTCCCCTATAAGGTTCTGACCTCAGAACAACTATCCTAAGCATTCTCTACTCGGGACTATTGACATGTTCTGGTTTCGAGATCAGTTCCTTGGAATTTCTGGTCCCTTGTAGAGTTCTGACCTCAGGACAACTATCCTAAGCATTCTCTGCTCGGGACCATTGACCTGTTCTGGTCCCCTATAAGGTTCTGACCTCAGTATAACTATCCTAGGCATTCTCTGCTCTAGATCATTGACCTGTTTTGGTTTCAAGATCAATTCCTTAGGATTTCTGGTCTCTTGTAAGGTTCTGATCTCAGGAACAACTATCCTTGGTATTCTCTACCTGGGACCATTGCCCTCTAGTAAGGAAGTGGAGGCCTTCTGAGCATCTGCTTCCTTACTTCTTGCATGTTTTCGAATACAGGAGAATGGACTTGAAGAAGTTGGATTTTCACTGAATTCAAACTTGCTGATACATTGTTGCTATTACATCTTTTACTGAAAAAATTTCTTGAGGTTGGAGACATTCCAGGTGCGCGGGATCTTGACTCCATCTAGATCCGTCAACCTGTATGTCCCTGGTCTGCTTTACCTATAAATTTGTAGGGCCCTTCCCAGTTCGGTTTGAGATTCCCATCTGCTAGATCTTTGGTGTTGCCAAGGACCTTCTTCAGAACAAAGTCTCCAACTCCAAATTCCCTCAGGTGAACTTTTTTGTTGTGGAATTTGGCAAGTTGTTCTTGGTAGGAGGCTAGCCTGACAAGTGCCCTCTCTCTTTTTTCTTATGCTAGATCCAGCTGTACAGCTAGAGCATTGTCATTACCCCTTTTTCCACTAAATCTGTGTGGATGGTGGGAATGCCAACCTCTAGTAGGATGACTGCTTCTGTTCCATAGGCTAGGGAGAAAGGTGTCTCACTAGTGGACCTCCTGGGTGTTGTACGGTAGGCCCAGAGGACTAGCAGCAACTCGTCAACCCATCTGCCCTTGGCTTTGTCCAACCTCTTCTTGATGTCGTCCAGGATTGTCTTGTTGGATGCCTCAGTCTGCCCATTGCACTGCGGGTAGCTGACTGAAGTGTAGAAGTTCCTAATCTTGTATGTTGAGCAGAAAGCTTTGAATTTATCTTGGAATTGAGTGCCATTGTCTGATACAATAGCATATGGAATCCCAAACCTAGTGATGATGTTCCTCCAGACAAACTTCTCTGTGTTGTGCTCAGTGATCTTGGCCAACGGCTCCGCTTCAATCCACTTGGTGAAATAATCCGTTGCAACGAGTAGATACTTCTTCATTCCTTTGGCTTTTGGCATTGGTCCCATGATGTCTATGTCTCACTGAGCAAAGGGCCGTGAACTCGTGAGAGGTGCTAAGTTTGCTGATGGAGCATGGATGATTGGCAAACATTTCTGGCATTTTCACAATTTCTGACATAGACCTTGGCGTCTTCCTACATGTATGGTCACTAGTACCCCTGGGAGATGGCATTGTGAGCTATAGAACACCCACCAGTGTGGATGCCGCACAACCCCTTATGGATTTTGAAAAGAAATTATTGAACAAGATTAGGATGTACGCAGCGCAAGTACGCCCCCGTAAAGATTTTCTGTAGAGGATCTTATCTAGCGAGAGCCAATACTTTGCTGACTCGATTCTGATCTTGTGTGCTTCTTCTTTTTTCATGGGGAACTCGTCCCATACAAGGTAGGCGACAATTGGATCCATCCATCTCGGGTCTGTATCCAAATCGAGGGCCTCATCTGAGTCCACCAATTGGATGCTCGGCTGGGATAGAGAATTGACACATACTGTGCGGTAGAGCTCTAAGGATATGGATGAGGCAAGACAAGCCAGGGCATCTACATGGCTGTTTTGCCTGGAGCTGATTTGCACCATTTTTGTTTTCCTAAACTGTTGAAGGAGCTTCTTGGCTACTGCTGCATCTGATGCCATCTCGTCGTCCTTGGTTGCATATTCTTTAGAAAGTTGGTTGACGACAAGCTGGCTATCGCAGTGGATGAGTAGGTCCTTAGCTTCGCATTTTCTTGCACTTTTCAATCCGGTGATCAATGCTTCGTACTCTGCCTCGTTGTTGGAGGCCTTGAAACATAAACGGACCGACTACTCCAGAGCCAGCCCTTCTGGTGAGAACATGACTATGCCCATTTCTGATCCTTTGTTGCACGCTGATCCGTCCACAAAATGCTTCCATTGTTCTTCCGCGTATGGCTCATCAATTTCTGACAATGCGGGATGAATGGGAGTGGTCTGTTCATCTTTTGGCTGTGGGTGGGGTGTTTGTACGGGTTCATGTGAGAATTCTACAACAAAATCCGCAAGGACCTGACCCTTCACCGCAGTGCGGGCCACATACTTAATATTGTACTCCCCTAGCTCGACAGACCAAGATGCCACCCTTCCCAACAAATCTTCCATTCTCAGGACAGACCGGAGGGGATGGACGGTTGGTACCTCTATGGTGTGATCCAGGAAGTAGTGATGCAGCTTCCTCGAAGTCATTACCAGTGCCAAAATTAATTTCTCCAAAGGAAGATATCTAATCTCTGCATCCGGCAATGTCTTGATGATATAGTATAATGGTTTATGTTTCCCTTCCTCCTGCTTGATCAACACAACACTGACCACATGCTCTAAAACTTCCAGGTAGAAAATCATCACATCCCTCGATTCTGGTGCAGCGATCAGTGGTGGTGTGGCTAAGTACTTCTTTAAAATTTGGAAGACCTCCTCATAATTTGTCCCCCTCCCAAGTATAGTCTGTTCTTTTCCTTAGCAGTTGGAAGAAGGATCTACACTTATCTGATGAACGGCTAATAAAATAGTTGAGCACAGTAACCATCCCGGTCAGTCATTACACCTCCTTAGTCCTTCCTGGACTTAGGAGATTGTGTAAGGCAATGATCTGATCGTGGTTGGACTCTATGCTCCTCCGAGTGACCAAATTCCCAAGGAATTTGTCGAAACTTATCCCAAAAGCACATTTGAAGGCATTCAGTCTCAGCTTGAACACTCTGCGTATCTGTAAAGTGTGGCAAAGGTCAACCAAGTGGGAGTCCGTCTCCTTGGACTTGACCACTATGTCATCTAGGGTTGTTCACATGTCGGTTTTGGTCGGTTTTGGTTCGGGTTACACCCGACCGGGTTACCATCATGTTTCGTCGCAAGCCACCGGAAACCGAAGAGGAGTGCTAACGAGATTTTCGGGTTTTTGGGTTTCGGATTGCCGGGTTTTCGGGTTCAGTCGGGTTTGGTCAGATTGATCGGGTTTGGTCGCAAATGCATTGAAATTGAAGGGCCAAGGGCTTTTGGCGGGTTAGTATGGTCGGGTTCGGTCGGGTTGGGAAAAATAATCGGGTGGCTAAGACTAGCCCGAATCCAATCGAGCAATGGGAGAAAATTCGGATCGGGTCCTGTTGCTCGGGTCGGTTCGGTCGGGTTGGGTCGGGTTGGGTTTTTTGCACAGCCCTATCGATATAAACCTCCATACTTTTGCCTATCAAATCCTTGAACATGAGGGTCGCCAGCCTATGATACATTGCTCCGGCGTTGCGCAGGCCGAAAGGCATGACTCTGTAGCAATATAACCCCAGCGGCATGATGAAAGATGTCTTCTCCTAGTCGGGCTCATATATTGCGATCTGATGGTAGCCTCTGTACGCATCCAGAAAGCTCATCTGGTTGTATCCCGCCGTAGAATCCACCAACTGATTAATCTTGGGCATGGGGAAGCTGTCTTTGGGACAGACCTTGTTCAGGCTTGTGAAGTCCATACAGACCCTCCAACTCCCATTCTTATTCTTGACAACAACTATGTTGGAGAGCCACTCTAGATAGTAGACCTCCCTAATGGCACTAGCATGTATAAGCCAGTCGACTTCATTAATAACTGCCTCTGAGTGCTGTGCAACCGAGCATCTCCTCTTCTGCATAACTGGCTTGTGGCAAGGATCGAAGTTCAACCGGTGACATATTATGCTCAGTTGTACCCCGGGCATCTCCTGTGGGGTCCAAGCAAATACGTCAATGTGGTCCTGCAACACCCGGACCAACTCGGCGGCATCCATTTCAGGGAGCTCATTCCCAATTAGGAAATACCTTTCCTCGTTAGTCTCGTGGGCGGGAACCTTTCTCCGGTTCTCAATCACATGGGTGAAGGGGTCCATGCCTACATCCTCCAAGATAGGCTGATTCAGAACTTCAATGGATTTCACCTACTCGGCGTTGGGGCTGGACCTGATGGAAGCCATGAAACAGTTTCTTGCTGACTTCTGGTTTCCCCTGATGCTCTCGGTACCTTTGGGCCCCGGAAATTTGATGATTTGGTGGTAGGTGGAAGGAATGGCCCCCATCTAGTGCATCCAAGTATGCCCAATGATGGCATTGTAGGCTGATGGCACATCCACCACCAAGAACTCTATATCCATAGTCACCTTACCTACTCGGACTGGAAGGGTGGTGAGTGATTCCCAAGGGCCACACTGGCTCTGCGCTAAAACTGATGAGCGGAGTTCTTGTTGATTTGAGATCGCCCTGACTGAACCCCATACTCTTGAATGCTTGAAAATAAAAGATGTCGGTGGAGCTACCCTGGTCCACCAAGATCCTCTCTATGTCGTACCTGTTGATGCTCAGGGTGATCACCAATGCGTCATTGTGCAGGAAAGTGACCCTGTCCAGGTCTTCCTCTGAAAACGAGATCTGGGCTGGCTTCCCACTCTACTCCCTCTGACGCTTTTGCCCGAGCTGTAGTACATGGTGCTCGTGGCCTTCCTTCCTCTTCTGAGCGCAGGACTCAACTTTGGAGCTCTACTCTATGGCTCTATGGATCATGGTAATGGTGCCTAGTGGAGGTAGGTCCTCATCTGAAGAGTTGTCGCACACATCCACCCGTCTAGGCCTGGTGTCCTGTCTGGGTGTTTGGACGATATACTGCTTCAGATGACCTGTCCCCATGAGGTCCTCCAGAAACTGTTTGTAGAGCTAGTATTATTCTGTCATGTGACCGAACTCCTTGTGGTAGCTGTATATGAGTCTCATGGCCTCTAACTCAACTTGGTTTCCCCCTACTTGGCGGGCCACTTCCAGAAAGGCTCGTCCTTGAGGGGTGGACCATTCTGAAGATGGGGGTGTTGAACTTCATCCTGATTACTTTGTAGGCCTCAGGGCCTGCTCTGGGCATCCTGTGGGTAGTCTGCAATGCGGCCTCGGATTCCTCTTCCTTCTCGGAATGAGATTGTTGGGACGCTTTCTTTTTCTGTTTCTCCTCTTGCCAGCAAAATCCACCACGTGGGTCCGGTGCGATCTGTTGGCATTGCGACCTGTTTCAAGGAGGGTTTCTTCCTCCAACTTTGCGTGCTACTCCACATGCTCCATTAGTTCGGGAAATGTGTCCACTAGGTTCGGAGTTAGAGATTCTCTCAGTTTCTTACCAAAAGAAAGCCCTAACCTGAACATAGACACAGTCTATCGCTCAGTGCAGTCCTCGACCTCGTTGTAGATGTCAACATACTGTTCGGCATACGCCCTAAAAGTCTCGTCCTGTAATACCTAGAATTTTTAATAATAATATAATTATGATTTAAGTTAATAAAAATAATTAGTGAGCCTAATAAAAAATTTTTGGTGTTTATATTTTTTATAATGATCAGAAAATTTAATAATAATAATAATAATGAGAAGAATTTGGGAATTTATGGGAACTCTGTAATATTTTAAGAATAAAAGATGAATAAAAGAATTAAAAGATAAAATGGAAAATACGAAAAAATTGACTTAAGTAATATCGTAACTACGATGCATTCTGTCGCATCGTAGTGTAACTAAAAGACATATTCAATTTAGTTTATATTTTATAATCTTATCCTCATAATATATATAATAAAACATTTAAATTAAATAAAAAATAAAAAATAAAAGAAAAGAAAGGGGAAATCGGCAGGAGAGAGAGAGAGAGAGAAATTGCAGCAGATCGTCGCTCGACCGGACTTCGCCAAATCAACGCAGGATGTTCTAGACAAAGTTAGTAATCTATAGCAACTCGTAGAATTGAATTATACGTGATTAAATGCGAGAAATTTGAGTTTTTATAAAAAAAAAATCCAAAACTCGAATCGAACGGATTTATAGCCATTTTGATTCATTTATTTACGTTAAAACTTAGATTATTAGGTATATATGCTAGTAGAAACCATTGATTTGTGAAAGGAACTGGAATTGAAGGAGAAATCGCTACTTTGTAGTAAGAAATTGAGGGCCCGAACTCGCTGTTCTTCGCTGTTCTTCGCGATTTCCAGTGGGTACCGGTCCCCCATATCGTCGGGGACCTGTCCCTCTTAAGGTACCCAGCAGGTACCGGTCCCCCATACCTCTGAGGATTGGTCCCTCTTGATCTGGCGGGTACTGGTCTCCCGATCCTCCAAGGACCGGTCCCTCGTGCTGATTTTGGGGGGAAATTTAAGAAAACCCATAATGGTACCCCGACCTGCGATTAATGTAAAGAAATGTAAGAAGAGCTCAATAAAGCATAAATTTGAGATTTTAAGACAAGAATAGAGATTTTAAGTTAAGAAATTAATAAGTGAGTAGTTTAATAAGAATTAATCATAGACTTGCAGATTGTTATTATTTAATTTCAGGACCTTCTACAATGCCGTTTGGACAAGGTGAGTGGCAGTAACTAGATTTAAAAGGATTTTCGGGTATATTTTATTTAAATATCCATTTTCCCTGGACTGTAAGTAATTTTATTAAACTATTTTGGATATTCCATGGATAAGAATGTAATTATGAATCTAGTACATGCCGTCACAGAGACAGTTCTCATGTCCTGTGGGTTATCTAGGGGCACATAAGAAGTTGGAGGATACTTTAGTCGGTATCCAAAGACCTGTAAGAAGTCTGTGGATATTTAACGGATATCCAGGGCACATAAGAAGCCATTTCCAGTTACCGGGCATAATTGGTAACTCACTATCTGGAAGATTCGATTAAGCGTCAGACGTCTAGTTTAAATCACCAAAAATGCTCGAGAATCGTATTTATATGGCGTATGATTACAAGAATAAGAATAAGATGATGTACAAGAATAAGAATAAGAATAAGAATAATATGAAGTATAAAAATAAGAAGTAGTAAGGTTTGCAGATTAATGTCTTTAAGAAGTTAAACACGGGATTCCATTTGGACGTTTTGCAAGAATAAAAATAAGAATCATATGAATAATAAGAAGATTAATTTATAAGAATGTCCATATGGTTTCTGCATTATTTTGTTAAGAAATAAAGAAGTAAATGTTTTACAAGTTAATAATA
>NMUG010006108.1:0-12764 GCA_002855965.1 Monotropa hypopitys | reverse complement strand
TGGGTTATCATATCCCCCGTGCATTGGTGTATCCGCGGCGTGTCCCTCCGTATCCATAATGTTTCGGCGCGTTCTCGTTCCTTCGGCTCATTCGTAAAATGTTGTAGCGCATTCGTGAATGTTTTGGGATTTTCTGGGAATTTATTTGGGCAGTTTGGCTCTCGTTGACTTGCTCTTTTGTTAAAAACTCATGTTTTCCTTGTTCGGGCGATGTGTATTCATGTAGGAAGCGTGGACATTCCTCTTTTTCCTAGAAATTCTCGCGTTTAGTGTTGATGATGGTGCGTGTTTTCGGTTTCCCTTTGTCGCCAGTCACTTGGTGGTGTGTTTGTTGGGCTTGTTGCGTGTTGAGAAGGTTGTCTAAGCTCCGTTTGATGCATTCGTAAGGAAAAGTGGTAAGTGGTTTTGGTCGCAGTGGAAGCCTGGTGGGGTGGGGTTTCTCGTTGGATTCTTTGTAGTCTGTTACGTCGATTTGTTGTCTCCTTACTCTGGTAAATTTCGAGGACGAAATTTTTGTAAAGAGGGTAGTTTGTCACACTCTGGAAATTTTAATGAATTT
This sequence comes from Monotropa hypopitys, assembly GCA_002855965.1. Lineage (NCBI taxonomy): Eukaryota > Viridiplantae > Streptophyta > Magnoliopsida > Ericales > Ericaceae > Monotropa > Monotropa hypopitys. The sequence goes on along the minus strand of NMUG010006108.1, from coordinate 12,205 downwards.
CTATTCGTTTAATTAAATCGAAACTCCGTAATCGTGTTTGAAATTCATCGATTTGATTCATTCTTAAAATCAAAAATCTTTATTCATGAAAGTCGTAGATAATTCGATTGCGAATCCAACGCAACTTGAATCGTCTCAATCGGAGTTCGGACGAAGAAGTTATGGCCAAAATACTTTCGGAAAAATCAATCTTTTCATTCAGCGCAAAAATTACTCTCCGCGACCGGTACCCCCCAAATCGCTGACCGGTCGCCGCTGTATATTTTTTTGTGTGAATTTCTTAAATGAAGGGTAGTTTGGGGTTTTCGTATGGGGGTCCTATATAAACGTTTTGCTCGAGTTTGGGGGCCTTCTTCCTCATTTGGAACCCTAGAGGCTCTCTCTACCTCCCTCTTTCAACTCTCTCTCCCTTCTCTCTTCCATCTCTCTCAATCCATGAGGAATCGGAAGAAATGCGGAGTATTAACGTCGTTGAGCTCGCTCCCCTCTCCGCAATGATGTGCTCGGATCGTTCTCGATCGGTAAGTCTCTCTCCCTCTCTAAAACCCTAGATTTGTATTGGTTGTTCGGCTAAGGTTTTGGTCTCATTTAACATTGTAGGGTATCGTGAGAGCTTCCTGTTGGTGAGCTTGGTTCACTCCGGCCATGGTGGTTTTCCGGCGACTTTTCCGGCGACTCTCTGGTGGGTAAACTCTTAGCTCCTATTTTGTGTATGTGTGTGGATGTCCATAGTATTCCTATTCATAGTTGAATTCCGTCAATTTCGTAATTTATGTCATGTATCGCATTCGATCTCGCATGCCATAGTGTTTGGGCCTATCGTGTTTGAGGTAGCGTGAATTGGGTTTAATTATCGTCTTAGGATCGAATGTAATTCACTTGGGTATCGTATAGTGATCGTCGAGTCGTCTAGAGGCCTTTGGAGTCAATGGCCGTCAAGTGTTCGATGAAATGCTTGAAGGAGCATTGAATTGTGTTTGAAAAGTTTTGGAGTTGTTTGGGTTATCATGACACTCTTGTGGATGTTTGGTTAGTCACTAGGATCCCCTTGTACTAGTAGTGATCCTTAGTCGATGTCATGTTGTTGTTGGTTAATAATTTGGGTGAATGTGGGTGTTGTGACGTTGGGCGTCATTGGGTTCCCCTTGAACGTGGTCGTATCTATTCTTTTGGCTTGATGATAGGTTGCCTTGGTTGAGGAACCTTGTCGATGCGTTGGGAACCAAATAATGAACGAAATGAATTTAATGAATGGCAAATACGGAGATGGATTCCACGAGGACCACTCCTTGGCAATCTTGAATAATTCACGTAAATCCAACCTAATAGAACATCAATAATCATGTGAGCAAATGAGGGTGTTGTGGATCGATGTCGTAGGGAGGGTACCATTCAAGGGATTGGGAGGAGTGTATGCCCCAACCCCTTGAGATTGATATTGATTGTGAACTGTGTCCCGTGACCCTTGCCCTTGTGTTGTGAAGGGGTAAGGACAAGTTCGATTATGTCCCGAGACCCAGCCCTTGTGTGTGGTGGTAGGACTTATGTGGTTAATGGTACCCATCCGGGTTTAGGATGTGTTTGCCCTGCCCGCGTTACGACTCTGAGTTAAGGATGTGTTTGCCCTTCTCGGTTGATATTTCGTGTGTGATGCCCGTCGTGACCCCTTGAGCCGCCAAGTGGGAATAGTCGTGTTGAGGGCTCGATGATAGTCTTGTGCCACCTCTTTGTGTCGCCAAGGGGGCTGTTGGCCGAGATGACTGCGGTGTCCCGTGACCTAGCCCTTGTGTGTGGTAGGTAGGACCTAGTGCGACCTCCTAGTACGTGACTCACATTCGATGTGGGAAAAGTCGGAATGGATGGCTTGAGCTCCCTTGTTCTTCAATTGGAAACTATTGTTGGTAATGAATGAATAATGAAAAATCTAACCTTCAACTCAATATGTCTCCAAAATAGAAAACACCTGAATCTATAACAATTATGGGATGGTGGGTGGTGTTGGTAGCGAGGTGTTGGTTGTGCTTGGGTTACTTGTGGTATTTGCGGGTTGTCTTACTTGTCGTGCGTTGGGTGGTTACCTTTGGGTGTGCACTTACCTATCACGAGGGAGAGTGTTGGTTCACGTTGAGGTCTTGAGGTTGTGGCTGTACTTCTGTGCCTTGGGTTCTCTCCTTTCTCTACCCGTGTGAGGACATTTAGGCACACATTCACGTGTGTGCACTTGATAGTAGTTAATAGTTTTCCTGCTGAGCCGTGGAATGCTCAGACCCTCCTTTCTCTCTCTTTTCCAAGATTGTACTGCAGGGCTTCTCTTGCAGGGGGACTTGGAGCTTGTGCTAGCAGCTGGTTCCTTTGGAGCTGCAGCCTTGACTCTCTTGTATTTGGGACTTCAGTTCGGTTCTCAGGTCGTAGCACAGCTGTAGTTGTGCTTTTCTTTACAGTTGTAGTAGGTAGTTGTTGTATCTCCTTCCCTTCTTCTTTCAGTTAATCAATTGTAATAAATTCAGTACATGTATCTTCTCTCTTTTCTGTGTCATTTGTACTGTGATGATTGTTCTACTGATTGTGATAGATAACAATGATTAACATCCTCCTTTTTATATATGTCTTTCAAAAAAAATATACTTGAAATGTTTTTATTAAAATCGAGGGATGTTACAGTTCTGGTGTGGTGTGTGTTCTAGTGTACTGTGTGTGTTTTGGTGTGGTGTGTGTTTTCTGGAGAGGTGTGGCGTGTTCTGACGAGGTGACTCAGTTTCTGGTACTTTTCACTTGTTTCCAGCGTTATGTGAGTTGGGTGTTTTAAAAGAGTTTTAAAAGATAAAAGTGTGTTTTAAAAGAAGTGTGTGTTTAAATGAATGTTTTATAAAAGGAGTGGTTTTTGGAAAAGATGTGCGTTATAGTGGTGTGTGTGGGTGTGGGTATATATTTTAAAAGATAAAGGTGATCCATAGTTATTTTACTTCATCTACTTTATGTTTTTCATTTGAGTATTCACCAACTTTCCCTAGCTGACCCTCCCTTTTTCCTTCCAGGTGATCAGTGTTTCAGTTCAGTTAGAGTCTACCAGTCCAGTAGTTGAGCAGTTGAGGTGCAGGAGTAGTTAGTGTGAGGAGTTGGGGTTTTCAGTAAATCGTTCAGGTATAATTAAATGTATTTTGAGAGTTTTCTATTTATTTGAGTCTTTATTATCATATTAGAGTGAGTAGCAGGTGTTGTGTGTGTGAGTTAGGAGAGGTGTTCAGTTTCTTTTCAGTTCTGCTGTTTCTTTTCAGTTCTTGTTGAGAGGTGTTTAGAATTAGTGGTGGTTGATTGCCACGTGTCCATCCCTGGATTGCTGCCACTACAATCGTCCGGGATGGGGCGTGAGCGTGACACCAACTATTCAAGCCCTTCTCTCTGGCACCCAAACTTCACCTTCAACGATCGGGTCGTAACGAACATTGACTCCGTTTTGACCCCGGGGGTGGCCCCCGGTCATGGCTCGTGCAATAATGCTTCCGAGGGACGAAGAAGCTCTTCCGAAATCCCGAGACGATGTGTTCTCATCCAAGCTAGCAGTGATGCTCCAGGTATGCTTGAATCCTTTTCATTATTGTCTAGGTCCCACCTTCTATAGTTAATTTTTTGAAGTGTGGAGTTTGACTAGACATTTTTTTTTCTTTATCTTTTATACATTTTTTAATATATACTAAAACGGCTGGTGCTCCTTTTATGTTTCCACTTTAACAGAAATATTTGTCTTATTTCTTACATGATTGGCTTCACTAAATGTTTCTTTATCATTTTCTATATCATATATCTTGTCTTTTATACGTAGCATTCTTTTTGAGATTTATTTAATGAACAAAACTTTTCATTCCAATCATTAAATAAATAGATCTAGACTTCTCGTCATAATCAAATCTTTCAGATCTCATTTCTTAACTTTAACATCATATTTACATACAATTCTCTTAAATAAGCACTTTCGACCAATTTTCCGAAGTAAATACCTTATTCTCGAGCTCAAATTCAGCTAGGAGTATTTTTTAGCAAAGTATCGTTGTCGAAAATACTGTTCATCCCGTGTTTTTATGCGCGGGGACATGATTTTCAACTCGGAAAATATTAATTCTGCATGGTAATTAATATTTTATTAAAACAAATCATTTTTCGATCATTCTGATAGTTTTATTTTTACTCTTTTATCCTTGTACTTATTTTTACCTGAACAAAGAAAAATGATGCTAGAGAAATTCCCAAACAACACATTTATCATTGAAGAAATAATTCCACTCGAATGTTTTCAACTAAAACAACACAAAGACTACCCTTTGAGAGAAAGAGTACTCTATTTCAATCTGGCCCTGAATTACCGTGTCCGTTGGCTTCAGGACACATGAACAATTGGTGTGTATATTCAACTATACATAAAACACAAATGCTTATGAACACAAACACAAATTCAGGTATAGATCTTATGACGTTGGGTGAGATATGAAGCAAAATCATAACATTCACAAAGAATTTTGGAATCAAACCGAGCAGCTTTACTTAGATATAAGATTGAGTTGATAGTTTATATCCAGAGATTAGGGAGGAACATGCCAGCGCAAGGAACGCCAAGAATTCCATGCTAATTGCTGCAACAGAGGAGTCCGTAAATATGTTGTCAGCCCCTTGTCGCATTCTATTTGTTATGGGGACAGCGGACGATGCTGCAGATATCAACAAGTATGCCACAATCTGCATTCAAGTAAATGTTCAAATGTCAATTACCCCACTGACATTACAATCTTTTTGGACAATTGTAAAACTTGATTACATGTATTCGGTCATATAGAAGAAAAAAATACAGAATTGACATCAAAATAGAGTTTAAAAAGTCATCAGCTCTTGTTTCAATCCATCCATATACGTGCATATGCAGGACCTTCCTGTCATTTGTGCATGTTTCATGTTGGTTTTGTTTCTAATTTTTGTTCTCATATTTCAGTAAATTGATTACGAAGTGAAAATGGTTTTATAGAGAGAACAAAAAAAAGAGTTTGCACTCGGAAATGATTACGAAGTGAAAATGGTGGTTAGTTTTGTTTCCCGAACCGATTTCTGGACAAGGCTTTGGCAAAACAGTATCGTAAATCCTGAGTTATATTGGACGATTCCTTTCCCGGGGAAAGAGGATTCATTTGCTGTAAAGCCTGTGTGACTTAAACGTCTGGAAATCTCCCAAGCCATGAATCGTGAATCAAGCCCATATCCCCAAAGAAATTTCCCTCCCTAAACTCATATGATCAGTACTTGTGAAATTGGAATCTAAAGGCCAACCTGATCACCAAAGAAGTCAACCAATGCCATATGCTGCGGTGAAAATAACTGTTTTCCAGTAGACATATCATGAACTTGCCGCAGAGCTTGCGCCCCTGTGTACAGAGTTGATAAAATCGCTATCGCCAACACATACCTGCAAATAAACCAAACTATGCAAATTTAATCCGTCTTTCCAATTATATAGACAGTTGATTTGATTGATCAGATGAGATACAAGATTGGATCCAAAATGCCATGGACCTTGTTTCTAACGTTAGAAATGCAAACTATTTGGAGGTGTAGCGTTATCCTGAATTGTTCGCCGTTTTACAGTAGCGTCGTGCCAAATGGCTTTCAGAAATTATTTTCGAAATTAACGCCCATTATTTTCTTTTCCTAATTATTTTTGAATGGAAACATTCTCTTTGTTCTTCCAAATGATTTGGCTGTTTCCATTTCTCCAGACAAGTTCACCAAATAAACTCTTCCTTCTTTCTAAGAAACAGGAACCCAAAACACCACATAAACCATTTCAGATGTTTTTTTATACATATAGACAAACACCACATAAACCATTTAAGATGATGAAAAAAATCATGGTAGCACACTAGCAAAAAGTGATACCATATCCCCCAAATCAATAGTTCATATTGTGCCACAAAAATAAAAGTGATCTATCGAACCGGCGATTCCAATAAGTTACCATCATTAAAGTATAGTTTTAATCATAAAGATGTATAACTTGACTATTAAATAGTACAACACTTTTATAACTAGATGGTGTAACATAAATTTGAAATGGTATAACATTGGCATAATGTTACCCTAAAAAGACGTGACAAAGAAAAAGATAAGACCATGAGTTGCATACCATTGCAAATATAACTACTTGAGTATAACATAATACCACGACTCGTCACAACATCAAACCAATGATGACATGTGTTTAAAACCTTGATGATGTGATTATTCTTGATTTTATCGACACAAATTAAGCTTTAAAGAATATTGTTTAAAACCTTGAGATTGAGTTTAATTGATTGAAATCATTCTTGATATGATTAAATAAGTTTAAAGGCTAAGGAATTGCTCTAACCATATTTATTATATATTTCCTTAGTCCATTGTTGCAGGAAAATCAAGTAGGAAATTATTGGAATTCATATTGGGAAAATTCATGCAACAACAAGCATTGAATGTCAAAATTCCAGTCCACCGGTATACTGGCCGGTATATCAGGCAACAGACTCATGTACCAGTCTAGCCTGCAGGTTGAATAGAAGCCCAGAATGGAAATACTGCATCAATCGATATGCCCACCGGCATGCTGTCCGACACACATGTCCCTTACTGGTCCAATAAAGAACGTGTAGAATTGGATTTCCATCTTGTGCCAAATTACCACAATGCCCCACAATGGCTATATACAACTAGTTTCATTTCGGGGGCTACAAATACATAAACGGAGCTTAAGAACGATCAAGACTTTATCCTATATAAGTATGTATATCTCCAAGTTTCGCAAAAGCTCCATTTTGTATATTTCTCTCTATCTACTTGGAATATTTATACGTTTAGTTTTTTTGAACTAAACCCAAAACTCGTGTTGCAATTCAAATGTATATTGTCTGACCCGGCACCATCCATTTCGTTGTATCTATTAATAACACCATTCATCCCAAATTTTATGTTGATCAAACAGCAACATCCCCATAACTAGACCACATTTAATTACTATAATTGTACTTATCATCAGATCATGTTGCTACTAATATCTGATCGATTTTATTTTTGACATGTATGACTTGTTCTAAGTAGATAGAGGATAGATTGAACAGATAATGAAAGAAGACAATCTTAATGATTGACACCGATAATTTCAAGTATTTATTGATAATATCATTCACCATTAAAATTATGTTGACAAGACATCAATATTCTATGTATTAGTGCGGACTTTATAACCATAATCGTACTTATCGTTCAATAATACTGGTATTGGTAACTGGTCGACTTAATTTTTAGATGAGCGATTTACTCCACAATACATAGAGAATCGAAGTAAACCCAATAGCTCATACCCACCTAAATCTAACCCTATGATAATTTAAAAATGATTTGATTGTAAGGTTATTTAAATCTGATCAGCCTCAAATGTTTCTCAGATGATTTAATAAAAATCATACATGATTTCAATGGTTCAAATCATGGTAATTATTTTAAAAATAACTAAATTCGAACAGTTATATAATGAACAAAAACATCAAATGCTTCTCAGAATATACTGTACGCACTCTATATAATGATCAAAAACGTCAAATGCTTCGAAGGGAATTATGGAAGAGAGTTGATTGGGCGAGACCTGTATTCTTCATAATTGTCGAAATTTTCCCAACCCCCGTGATTGTTGCTGGCCATGATGATAAAAGCAAGAACTGAAAACAGAAAAACCAATACCCGTATAGCCACCGACCCTCTCTTCATCAAATCCTCTCTCCTCCATCGTCTCAGGATCCCTGAGGCCCCGAACCCTGTCGCCGGAGCCTGGTTCTCCACGTCTCCGACCGGTTGTGCCGTCGGCGTTGGCGAATTTGAGGCAGTTTTCGTCGGATCTTCGGTACTCGTCATTTTTCTCGTTCAATTAAAAGCGTCAAATGTTGAACATATGGGAAGGAAGCCGTGAGTTGTGGGAAGAACAAAAGGAAGAACGATTGGAAGATTTTCGCAACCAGCGGCAAGAAATAAGAATCTTGTTTCTCTAATTTTCTATGGTCGTCTTTTTGACAACTCAGACGTCAGGTATATCAGAGGGAGAACTTGTTGATATCATATTTTCAAGCCCCCCTCGGATTCGTGACATTCATTAGTGGAGTTTGTATTCAATTAATTATTCTACTTTTTCTATTTTTGATTAAAATATTTGATTTCTCCAATTTATAGATATACAAAAATATTTCTCTTAATGTATTTTAATTCCCCCAAAAACTAAAAGGGTTCCTGTTGCTGCTATTACACGAGAGGCTACCTACTAACCTCTTGAGATCAAATCGTGACATATCTCCTGTTAGTAATTGCCCGAGATGTGGGTATCATACCGAGGATTGTTCACACCTTTTTAGGGAGTGTGTAAAATCCAAAGAAATTTGGTGCAGATTTCCTTCTAACAAATGGAGTTCCCCCAAAAATATTTGCAATAATCCTGTATGGTTAAAACAAAATCTTCGAGAAAGCAAATAGTATGGGGACTACCCAAGCTCAAATGCTCATAACAGTCTATTTGCGGTGGTTCTTTGGCAAATTTGGAAAAACAGGAACCTAAAAGTTTTTCATAATTTGGATCACAGTATTGATTTCAGTGTTAGAAATATCATTTTGTACTCCTCCCAGATTATGAATGCTTTTAAATCAATATTATCCCCTTCTTTTGATAGATTAAGTAATAGCTCTTGGACTCCACCATTTGCAGGAAGACTTAAACTGAATGTTGATGGATGTTGGATTATCACTAAAAAGAAAGCAGGATTTGGAGGGATTTTGCGTGATGATAAAGGCAACTGGATAATGGGATTCTATGGAAAGTTCGAAGGAGCTTCAAGTTTGGAAGCGGAGCTATGTGAGTCTATAGAGGCCTTACAATTCTTCACCCAAAAGGGATTGTGGATTGCACTTTAGAGACCGACTCAATGGAGGTGATTAATGTCATCTCCAAAGACGAAGATCATCAGAACATTACCTCGCATCTCATTGCGGATATTAACCAATTGCTTAGGGGCACAAACTCCACCATCAAACACATCTTTAAAGAGGCGAATTCCTGCGATGACTTCCTCGCACACTATGGGGCGGAACACACGAATGACCTGTTGATTTTAGATGACCCCCCTCAACAAGTTAGGATTCTCATGAGAGAAGATAACCTAGACAGCTCACTGGGTCGAGCTGATTAGCTAGGATTTTGTTACTCTCTGTACTATTATGACTTTGTTTTTTGTTTTGTGATTGTGATTCTGTTGAACCAAAAAATGTATTTTAATTAAGAACTAAAAATGTTCAAAAAACCCCAAAACAAGGACAAATAATTATTAGGTCGAAGTACCATTACATATGTGTAATTAAACCCCTTACATAGTTCTGGTGGCCATGAATCACATGGTCCACGATAGGCCTCAGCATCGGGCTGGGTCGGGCCAGTCCGTGAATATCTAGCCTAAGTCCATCCACGTTGTTGTTTGTCGGGCTTTTTCCCTGAGTGGACTGGCCAGGCCCTGAGAAAAAATATAAAGTCCAGGCATGACCCATGGGTTTGGTATTAATGGACTCGGTATCAGCGAGCTTATGGGCGTGTTTATGCGCGGGTGAGCTCATAAATGGATTCGTGGAATTCAATCAAATATATCAATCCTAAAAATTAAAGAACATATTTTAAAAAAAATTATTAACCATAAAAAATAAAGAAAAAATTATCAATTGTCAAATATACTTGACTGAAATTACTCGACCACGTGCACTAAATACAAATAACGGGCTTCAGTTCGGATTTTCGAACCGAGCTTTTGAGATTTTGTTACATATTGGCTTTCAGGCCTGACTTTCAAGTAAAAATCAGGTCCGTCCATCTTTCATTCGGGCTAGCCCAGATCCGCCCACTAAATGGGCTTGGATTGGGCTTTGTCATATCGAAATAAAAATGGATTATGTCAAACTCTATCTTGATATTTGGTTTTGATTAGTTCATCATGATCAAAGTTCATCTAGTACCACAAACCCTAGTAGGTATTTAATCGAGACAAAATTCATGATGATAATATTATATTATTTACATAATAAAATCGTATTATATTGCAAAAGAATTAGAGACTTGTATGACAAAAGACATGTAACATTCAGTTTAGAAATCTCCCGTGTATTAATTTTTAATGTAAAATTATACATTGTTAAAATTAATTATTTGCATATGTGCGCTAAATTTGTTATAATCGTATTGAGTTGAGCACTGTGAGGTGCGAGTTGGTAATTTCAATTGTTGAGTTGATTAAAACATGTAAAGATTTTATATATCGATATATGTGTGATAGACATATCAAAATCTACATTTTATTTCCTGGAAAATTGACCCAGTTAATTTTTACATATCGAAATATTAAATGTCATTCACTAATTTTTGGTTCATGTGGTAGGTAAAAATAATCACAATGACAAGAAAGTAAATTTGAAGTTATTAGAAATACATAGAAGTAATTTATCATACAGAAATAATAATTCCACACTGAATTAATATTTCTCGTACTGGAAAATGACTTTCCGATCTTGGAATAGTTCCCAAGTAGAAAAGAACAAGTTGAACAGTATTTTTCGACAACGGTACTGCTATAATACATCCACCGAGTTTAAATTGAGTTCAGAGAAGATGTATTGAGTGCGGAAAATTGATCGAAAATAATTACTGAGACGTTTTGTACATGAATATGATATTTAAATTAAATATGAAAAATGAAAGATTTGGTCAAGATTAAGAGTGTAGGTCCTATTTAATGATTGGAATAAGAAATTTCATTCATTAAATAATCACTAGAAAGAATGTTACACATGAAAAGACAAGACAAATAATAAAGAAAATGACAAGGGAATGAGTTAATGGAGACAATAAAGACATAGTAAATGCAAATGATTATATTAGTGGAAGCAAAAAAGGCGCACCAATTGTTACAATTTGTAATAAAGAAGGCATTAAAGACAAGGAAAGTGAAAAGTCTAATCATAAACTCATCCTTCAAAATTCCAAATGTGGAAGGTGGGACCCAAGAATCATGAAAAGGACTATGTGTATAAAAGGTAGAAAAATACAAATTCAAATGTACGCAAATTCTTGATAATGAATTCTCTCTCTCAATTCAGTTTTTTTGGCAAAGTTTTATCTAAAATAGATATTAACTTGATCGTCTAAGAGCCCTCTAGGTCGAAAGATAAGAGGTCCCCATAGTATTTTCTGTGATTGCAGCATAGCCAAGACTCAAGAAAAACAAGAAGAACTTGAAGACTCCAATTGCTGACTTGACATTTTTGACGATTCAAGAGTATTCAAGAAAATCCCACCCACAATTGGCTCCGTATGTGGGAAATCTTTTGAGATTTTTTAAAGATTCCCATGTCTTTTTCAGTCAAAAATATTAGGATGAGAATTGGTAACACCAAGAAAAAGAAGGATTGCCTCAGAGATTAAAGGAAAATGATTGGTCATTGCCACTCCTAATAGTATGAGGAAAGGAAGAAGAATTCTTCAGGAGACTAGTTCTCCATTGAAGAGTCGAAGTTTTAAGGGAATATTCTAATTCAAAAGAATATTCTTCTTCAGAAACCAGAAGTCCTATCAAATCACATTCTCAAACCAAGAGGGAAGTCAATTTGGAAAGGATTGTGGAAGGACGTGACCAAATAATAGAAAGGCTGGAAAGAGAAATCCAGGAGCTGAAAAGAGAAGGAGTTCAAAATTCTGATCAAAGGCAGGAAAGTGGATCTAGAAGGAGGCAAGAGGATCTTCCCCAGCGTTCTCATAGCAGATCCAGGGTAAGCAAAAGTCATCATGGTCAAGAGGACATGTCTAGGAACCAAAATTTACCTAGACTTGTTCATATTAATCAAGTAAGTCGAACTCAAGATAGAAGCCGAGCATCTATCCAATAAAGGGATAGACAAAAAAGATCAAAAAGATCAAATTATGAACAAAGGAATAGAAATCATGTTCATAATCGATTAAATGAAAGAGAAAGAGTAAGAGAGATTGAGCAAGCAATGGATCATTCAGATGGAGTGTGGGAACTGAGAAATCCTGCTGGGGAAAGGAGACACCATGACGAATGTCACGACCAGTCCCTTAATAACTTATAAGACAGTTATTAAGAAATGGGCACGTGGC
>NMUG010006107.1:0-12763 GCA_002855965.1 Monotropa hypopitys | reverse complement strand
GTATTCTCAAGACGAAAATAAGTTCAATAAGGAATTTAATGTTTGTAAAATCAATCTAAGATACGATTTTAAATCCGGAATAATAATATAGAAATCCGAGTCGTTACAATACTCACGCCAAGTTTTTATACTCTACATGCAACTAATCCTCAAAATTCACCTACATTCTATCCCACCCTCCAAAATATCCAAACATGCACTCCCCTCACCCCAAGTAACCTTAAATCTCTCACTACACTTTCGCTGCGCATTCTTACCCTTACTACATTAACACTTCTCACTAATCCGATACTCAACTTCTTATTCACATCAACTCATACCATACTGACATTCAACTAGACTCCAATTCAACCATTATATGCATTATCCTTAAATCTATCATATACAGTTTCTAAATCAAGCGATACACAACTTTCTCATCTCGCCACTACTCGACTCCTACTCCTACCAACTCACTCCCACTGGATTCTTCCCATCTCTTCTTAATTTATACATTTTCTTCTTTATTTTCTTTCTTAGTTTATTCACACTTCTCTCCATTCTCCTCGACATCACAAATAAATCATCTCTCTCGGAAATTATACGAAGATCAATCCTATACTCTGACTCAGATCACGATGACACCCTATTGTCCACCATCCAGCTAACTCCACTATTCTACAGAATCTTTAAACCTATGCTCTGATACCACAAATTGTCATGCCCCACTCCAGACGACTGTAGAGCCAGCTATCCAGGGACGGACACGTGGCAATCAACTACCACTAAACCAAAACACCACTCTCAACAAGAACTGAAAAGAAATTGCTGAAGTGATATAATAATAATATACTTGAACAATCTACTAAAACACCAGCTCCTCACACCTCTACTCCTGCTCAACTGCTGGACTGCTAGACTGGTGGACTCTAACTGAACTGAAACAACCATCACCTGGAAGGAAAAAGGGAGGGTCAGCTAGGGAAAGCTGGTGAATACTCATATGAAAACATAAAGTAGAGGGAGTAAAATAGCTATGGATCACCTTTATCTTTCAAAATACACACCCACTCTCACACGCACACACACCCGAATGCACATCATTTCAAAATACCCACTCCTTTTATAAAACACCCATTTAAACGCATACTTCTTTTAAAAACACACTTTAACTCACAAACACCTTTAAAATTCTAATTACACCATTTTTATCTTTTAAAATTCAATTTAAAATCTTTTAGATAATTCACCTAGAAAACAAGTGAAAACACCAGAAACTAAGTCACCTCACCACAACACACTACTCCTCGTCTGAATACAAACCACATCAGAACACACACTACACCAGAACACACACCACACCACACCAGAACACACACCACACCACATCAGAACACAAACCACACCACACTAGTAAACACACCACACCACACCAGAACACACACCACACCACACTAGTACACATACCACACCACACCAGAACACACCACACCATACCAGTGAGCCATAATAGCCAAGGGTCATTAAGTCCGGTGACCATCCGTTTAAGTCAGATTTGATACCCTAGATACATTCTTGGATAGGCACAAGTAATGATCTAGGGGACACTACAGCAGTCCCAATGGTAAGGACAAGAAAACACCTGTAACGTCTCATTTAACCGTGAGAACCGGCTGCACCACCAATGTGTATATGATCCATGGAACCACCTGTTCCACATCAAGGCTATTTAAGTTCACCAAAATCCTCCTTTTTAATTTTATGAAAATCCCTCATTTTATTTCTCTCAAAACACCTTACACCATTTAAAAATTCACCATTTTATTTCTTAAATTAATCACCCAAAACATTTTATCCAAAATCTGTGATTCCTAGATTTATCACCTTTCGCAAAACACCTTTCAAAATTCATATTCGTACATATATATATATATATTGAAATGGACTTAAAATTATGTAAATCATAGAGTACTCACCTGACACCAAAAGACCAGTTAAACTGAAGATCCCCCTAAAGAATCTGCTCCTCCTCACACGACGCTGAATACGATAACGGCTCCTCACCTAACAATCACCCAGAAATGCAACTATAAGAACAGAATCGCGATATGGAAATTTAACGAAATTAAAGATTATTTTAAATGCTTATTTGAGCCTCCTAAATTAATTTATTATATTTTATTAATTTCCACCTTCCCGGAATTTATTAATCATTCCTAGGGCTGCAAATGAGACGAGCTGCTCGTGAGCTCGGCTCGGCTCGGCTCGGTAAGAGCTCGGCTCGGCTCGGCTCGAATGGTAAATGAGCCGAGCTCGAGCCCAATTATCTGGCTCGTTAAGTTAGCGAGCCGAGCTCGAGCTGGATGAAGCTCGGCTCGGTTAGGCTCGCGAGCTTGGCTCGTTAAGAGCTCGCAAGCTCGGCTCGTTAAGAGCTCGTGAACTCGGCTCGTTAAGAGCTCGTGAGCTCGGCTCGGTTGGCCAAATTGAGTTCGAGCCTCACAAACGAGCCCGAGCTCGAGCCGAGCTTGGCTCGTTTATTTACTATCGAGCTCATTCGAGCCCGAGCTCGAGTCGAGCTTGGCTCGTTTATATAGTCTCGAGCTATTTCGAGCCGAGCTCGAGCCTTAGAATTTTTTAACGAGCCGAGCTCGAGCTCGAATTTTTTGGCTCGAATCGAGCTCGAGCCGAGCTCGAGCCTTCCCATTTTCTATCGAGCCGAGCTCGAGCTTGGCATAGCTCGGCTCAGCTCGGCTCGTTTGCAGCACTAATCATTCCCCTTCTAATTTAATATTTTCCCCATGTTTTTATATTTATTTTACTTAATAAACTCATAATAATTAATTAAATAATTAATCCTCTCTTCAAAATAATTAAAAATCCTTTATTTCTATTTTTCACTTTTTATTTAATTAAGGAATTCAATGGCCCAATAACTGATTTGCTCGAGTCCATTGGATTTCAAAAACAATCATTTTTTCTAAATTCATTAGTAACTATACAAAAAATATCGATTATGAAAATTATATTATTTTAATTAATTTTTAACATTTTTCGACCATCTCTCGAGCCCCCAAAATCAACCCAAACGTTACCCTTAAAATAGTGAATCAATTCGTTTTCCTCTAACGAATAATGTGACGCTTAATAGTGGATTCCGATCAATATATTACTTCGATTAACATATTTTTTTATAATAATTATATAAACACCCTATAAATTTTATTTTGGAATTTTAATCTCGCCCATTTAAATTTTTATCGCACCAGTAATTATTTTTAAATCCCCAATTTTTTAAATTCTTCTAATCACTTTAATTAATTAATTAATGCATTATTAATGATGCGGGTCTCACAGTTCTACTGTCACGACCCGTCCTGGAAATCAACCATAAAAGGTGATTCGACTACGGGATAGTGACAAAAGATCCCTCAAATAAAAACAACATCCACTAATATAGATTGTAAAATAGAAAACAACAAACGATATCCAGGAATGTCAGATAACAGCAGTCAATATATGCAAATCAACATATGAAACTACTAATGTAAGACAAGAAGAAAAGAAGGGGTGTGTCTCGCCCCTAATCCAATCCAATAGCAACTACTGAAATACAATGTTTGACATGATATGATGTGCCAATGCAAATCTTAAATCAATTAGATCCCTTCTTTTATTCTTCAATTTAGGTGGCATCAATAATAATTTATTACACATTTTCTAGGTACTTTCCACCATTAAGGACGAACCAATCAAGTCATTGACCATATTACGGGTATATTGGGCTCACAAGAGAACCTGCCTGTGGCATATATATCACATTACGGGCATTCCGGGTTCACAAGAGAACTTGCCTATGATATAAATTATAATATTGCATTTTATTCACTTTACCCACTCTTGGCCTCACAGCCTATCAAAGGTATTCCGGGGTCATTCCACTTTACATTATTTACCATTTTATGCATGATTTCTCATAACATATTCCATGTTCATAAATGTATTCGTATGATCACATGATATGCTTCACTAACATCCCTAACATGGATATCTTTCAATGAAATCTTACAACAAGTAATCATGTCAATGTACGATGTTCCATTGAAAGACAATTAAATCAGGTATAACATGCTTGCACATATTTCCACAAGTAAGCAGGTAAACATATATTGCGACAATGTCCAACTAACAATCATGTAGCCATATAAACCATGTTTTGCACATAAGCATGTATAAATATCACATCCAACTAGACACCAAGTAGTCCAAGTAAGCATGCTTGCATGTACATTAACAAGCAAGGCACGTAAAAGAACATGTAGTCATATACGTTGATAGACATGTATTGAAGGGTATCTACACACTCACCAAGATTGGGTGGAAGGTCCAAGTGTGCTACCGTTGTTGCTCCTAAGGTCCGGGCACCTCACCTGCTCAATGTGTTTAAGTTAGATATGTAAATTCCTTTATAATAATTCAACATATGGTTTGGAGTTCTCATTGATTAATTCAAGTCACTAAGACCCTTATAACCCCTAAACATCTTTCAGTAAGGCCCGATATTAACCTTGAACAAACCCTTAGACAAGCCCAAACTAAACCCCAAGTTTTACACTGACTGGTATGGGACCGGTAGGCAACCAACATACCGCCCGACATACCGATTAGGCCAAATTTCCCTTCTTAGCTAACTTCCCAAACCTACTGCCCGATTATGCCCAAAACCGGTATACCGGCCAGCATGCCGGTTAGGCCATTTTGGTGAAAACACTAAGGAAAAACCTACTGCCTTCTATTCAAACTTCGGAAGACATGCTTCGTGCTTGTGTGTTGTACTACCGTGTAAGTTGGGGAGATCACTTGTCATTTGTTGAATTTGTTTATAATAATAGTTATCAATCGAGCATTGGGATGGCACCATTCGAAGCCTTGTATAGGAGACCGTGTAAATCTCCAGTTTTTTGGACCGAAGTGGGAGACACTGATGTCATGGGACTGGAAGCCATTCATCAAAATATCGAGCAAATCAAGAACATCCATCAACGTTTGTCAACCGCTCAAAGTCGCAACAAGAGTTACGTCGATAATTGTCGTCGTCCATTGTCTTTTTATTTTAAAGACAATGTTTTCCTTAAAGTATCATCGCGTCGAGGAACGTCTCGTTTTGGGAAGAAGGGTATGCTAGCACCTCGTTTCATTGGACCATTTGATATTATAGAGAAAGTAGGAGAAGTAATGTATCATTTGGAACTACCTTACCACAGTTTGGACTTTCACAATGTATTTCATGTTGCTATGTTGCGAACGTACAAACCAGATCCGCATACATATTAGATTGGTCAACAATAGCCTTGGAAGCCAACATATCCTATGAGGAGAAACCTATATGTATTGTGGATGCACGAGGGAAAGTTTTGCGTGGAAAGACGATTCCGTTGGTCAAAGTTCTTTGGAGGAACCACGTCATTTAATAAGCAACGTGGGAACGAGAACAAGAAGTACGGAAGAAATATCCCGAGTTATTTGATTCATAGGAGATTTTTTTCTTTTTATATGTCGTTCTATTATCATTGTTAGGTTATGCAAAATTCGAGGACGAAATTTCTGTAAGTTTGGTAGATTATAACGATCCAGAACTTTATATATATTTTTCCCTCATCCTTTTCAGATATTTTCTGAAATTTTCCATCATTTTCTGTGATTTTTCTCCTCGGCATATTTTGGACTTTATTGATATTCGGGTCTTCTCGAGACTTATATTTGGGCCATGTGAGGTTTGGGGTGCTCGGGGAAAGGTTTGGAAGTGTTTGTTGATGTTCAGGTACTTTCCATGTCCATTTGGCAAGCACACGTTTCGAAATATGCTATCCCCCATCCCAGTCCCCTCATTTCATTTTGGTTGGGAGGTCCACTGAGTTGTGCCCTATCCCTCTCCCATTTCGATATGCAACCAAGTCTTCTCATCTTCATGCCTACATTTCGATATGTGGACAGGCTATTGGGTGTATTCGTCTGCTTTTCTATAGGTTCCTATAACATATATCGAAACACAAGTCCTCTAGGTGTCCATCCCCAATCGCATTTTGATATGCCTATTCCCATTCGCATTTCGATATGTGCTCATGACACATATCGAAATCAATGCCTCTGTTGGCATTTGTTACTGTACATTTCGATATGTGCATATGGGACACATATTGAAATGTGCCCCCTCTGATTCAATTGCCTAGCCTTCTCTTGGGGTAGACATTTCGATATGTGCAGTGACACATATAAAAACGTGTGTTAGTAAGGGTAGTTTTGGGAATTCATTTGGGACTCTCTCCTCTCTATCTCACAAGTTAGAAGAATTCAAGCTTCGGGTCCTTCACAAATGTCATTCTACTGGCGATTTCCAAAGCATCTACGGTCTTACTTCGGGCATTGGAGCAAAAACCTCATCTAGGGTTCGGTTCTCTTCATTGAAGGTAGAGTTATTCAAACCTTATATATATGTATTGTCCTTCTTCTTCTCCCTCTTGATTTTGTACAAAATTCGACGGTGACATGTGTGGGTCATTCTTGGTCTTGAATGAGTAAATTGTCTAGTCCATGATGTGTATACTTGAGTATATGACACTCCTTTGGGATTAATTTGACATTCTCCTTGTAATTTTTGAAAACCCTCAATTTTGTCCAAAATCCTAATTTTGTTGTATCTTGGAAATTTGGGAAAATGGGTATTGAGTATGGATTGATAAAATTAACTCCTATAGCATGGTTTGATGCATCTTAGCATATTATTAACCTTAAAGATGGAAATTTTCTAAGGGTCTTGGTTGGTCATGAAATTTGAAATTTAGGCCTAATGTGGTTAATAATACTTAATTGGAAATGTGAATCTTGGGTTGGCTAACTAGATGGGAAATTCATTCCTTGGGTAATTCGTACCCACGACGTTGTGCAATGGGGGCTTGAGTGGGCCCTCCCGACGGGTTGGGGAATACTAAGAAATATTACGTGTAGTCTATTTGATGGGCTTCTACCTCGGAACTAGTCGAAACTCATTGATTTGCTTAATGTTGGAAATCCTTAATTTCATTAAGGGATATGTATATCTGTGAACTCTCTTGATTTCGTCAAGCTAGAGGAATTTATGAGAAGTGAACTTGAGAGAATGGAATAACGACTTGTGAAAACTTAAGGCCTCCTTTAAAACCAACGGGTCCTAATACATGCATCAAAAAATAATTTCTATACATCGGCACTCACCCATGGCTATCATATACATCATATTGTTTGGGTTTCTCTACTAGGTCTTGCCTAACCATCTATTTTTAGGTAAAGAGTCCCTCATTTGACTTGGAGTTGGAGTCTAAGATATTTTGAAGAAGCTTGAGGAATTTGCTTGTCGACAGACCTTGATTCTCATCCATTTCCATTTATGTCTTTCAAATTTTCTTTTGATACCCAGAC
Source organism: Monotropa hypopitys (assembly GCA_002855965.1). Lineage (NCBI taxonomy): Eukaryota > Viridiplantae > Streptophyta > Magnoliopsida > Ericales > Ericaceae > Monotropa > Monotropa hypopitys. Next base: position 5,332 of record NMUG010006107.1, on the reverse strand, counting down.
ATGCAATTTGTAAACTTTAAAATTTTGTTTGTGGTATGGATTGTGATTCATCTTTAGATCTTCCACTATAATTATTGGTAGCTATTTTGATTGTTTTATATCTTGAATTCAAAAATATGGTTTAAAATTCCGGGCTGTTATATTAATGGACTTCCGGAAGTGAAGGGGATAAAAGGCTGAATTCCATAAGTAAAATGAGGCTAAACCCCTGGGGATTTTCGGAAGAAGGATTAAAGAAATGGGATAAAAATTGAGGGGAACTATTACCGGAAATGGTGAATTTATTTCCAGAAGTAACTTTAAAATTTCAAAAAGAATTAGATTAGGTCGAATTTAAGGTGTTCGATGAATTTTGTCAAGTTATGAGGGAATTTAACACGTATCAATAATGAATAAATTGGAATCAAGACACGTAGGATGTGAAGACAAGATAATATAGGAAGCATACAAACAAAGGAATTAATTCTCAATCGATGAAATCAAAAATTAAGAAGTTAGAGAGAGAAAAAGAGTTTGGTGGAGAGAGAGAAAAAGAGTTTGGTGGAGAGAGAGAAAGGCGGAGTACGAAGTTGAGGAATAACCCATAATTCAATCAAGGAGATCCTGAAAACATCCACAATTTGGTATGTTAAAAAATTTAATTTCCTTACCTATTTTTGAACTCTTTGTGAATTTATTTTCCTGGGTTTTGATGGAAAATTTGATGAATTTCGCATGAGATTCTGGGTTGTGTTTAATACTGAGAATTATATGTTTAAAAGATGAATTCGTGTAATTTAGATGATCAAAATGTTCAAGAATTTAATTTTAGGAGATCAAATGGATGTTTAACCAGTTTAATAAGCTCGATTGGAAGTCTGGGAAGATGAAAGAGAGGATTGAGGTTCAATTGAAATTGAATTGAATATGGGTATTAGAAGTTGTGGGAATTTTGGAAATTTTATGTGTAGAATGTACCAGATGATCTAAGAATGAATTGAATGTATAAATTGATTATTTGTATATTTTAATAAATTTCAAATGGAAATATAAGAATAACCAAGTTGATTGCTATGTTTTGAGTAGGTTTCCTAAAGGGGATCGAGTATATTGGTTTTGAGGTAGAATATGAAGTAATAGTAAACAAATTATAGAATATTTTGAAAGATAGAAAGATTTCTGAAAATTAATCATGAAATCAGAAGAAGAATGTGTGCAGTCAATCACTTTAAAAAATTGAAGTGTTTACTTCCAGAATTAACCCTTGAGAATTTAGACTTCCAGAAAATCATTAGGAATTAGGAAGTAGAGAACTCGACACTTCCGAAAGTAGAGGTAAGTTGTACCGAAAATTCCAAAGTGGAATCAAAGACCAGAACTTAAGATTTTTGGAATTAAGTGTAGGTTTTTTCGAAAGTAATGAAAGCTGAAGATTAAGCCGAAGTCCAGAGAAGGTAACTTTCGGAAGTAGCATCACTTACTTCCGGAAATGGAGGGTTTGAACCTTAGGTCTTCTGAAAATGCAAGATTAAAACAAAATAACTTCTTGAAACCTGAACCTAACTTCCAGAATTGCTTAGAACCCAAACCTAAACCTTTGGAAATAAATTGAAAGACCACCAAAAGTGAAGAAGAGGTGGTGAATAGTATCAATTAAATAATTAATTATAACAGAATAACAATTAAAGTAAAGTAAAGTAAGTTGGTTGTAAGTTGATATTTGAACTTCAATTGTTAAATTATTTCCATATGGATATTGATATGAGATTTATTTTAGGAATTGACACCAGCACCTCTGAAGTGCCAAAGAAGTGAATATTCCTCATTTTCAAGGAGCAAGGTGAGTTAGGTTGCTTAAATTATTAAAATTGATCAATTGTTAATTGTTAGTTGTTTCCACTGGATACATCCTTACAACATGAGATCAATGGTGGAATATGTATGAACAATATAGAAATTCATTCATACAATATATAAGTGTGGATAATTATAGGTTTATGATAGTTGTGAGGCATAAAAATATAATACTATGCATGAAAATGATTTTTTGCAAACTTCGTGCTTGTAAGGTGTTGTTGATATGAGTGTTGGTACCAAGGCTATAAAGCCCTCGTTGTAATCTTTGCGTTTGAAGTGTCACAATGACATAAATTTGTTGTACTGCAACTGTTTTGTAAGCTCCGCGCTTGTGCATTCATACATTACATTGATATTAGGCATGAATAAAATGGTGAGTCTAAAAAGAGCATAGTTCTTTATTTATGCGTATTCTATATCATGTTGATATATCCTATTTTCATTTATTGTTGTTGAATTTAAATAATTTTAGTATATCTTACACATTATAGAATTCATCTTTGAATTCCTGTAATTTGGCCGGAGGTTTAGTGTCGACTATCGACCAAAATCTCTTAAAATTATGCTATTGTTAAAAATTGTGTCCTGAAATTGTATTCCTATACTGGCTCAAGGAAGAGATACATTTTGGTTACTTTAACAAATGTGTCAAATCAATCTTAGAGCATCTCCTTTTCCATTGGAAATTTTTCAAATCATTCGATTGAGCTAATTTTTTATAGAATATCTAAAAATAATATTTTTAATTTAACTGTTGAAAAAAAATTCATTTGGAACCCGCATGGGACCCAATCGAATAGGTGTGTAAATAGAATATATAATATCTATATTACAAATGAGTTCAGATTTTGAATTGTCTCTACAATGTTTCCTATATGGCATAATGGAGGGGTGAGATCAATTTACCCATTCATTTAAAGGTTGAGATTGATCGGTACACAAGCATGTGTACCTTTTTAGAACCCTTCAATTATATAGACCTTTTCAGACCTCGAGATACAAAATGTATTGAGACTCACAATTCTCTCTCTTCTCGATGAGAGCTCTGCACTCACGTCAAATACACTTCTTCAGAACCATTTCACACCTCATTGCGCCTACTCCTCCTCACTCTCACAATAACACGCTTGCATTCTCTCTCTCTCATGCTCTTGCATCACCTCTCACCCTTATCGCCGCCCACCGCCGCCCACCCTTATCGTCGCTCACCCTCATGCTCTTACATCGCCGACCCAAAACCCCTTCCATCGATGCCAACAGAGGCCACCTTCTACGATGACAGAGATCTCCTATGACGACAACGGTGACAAGAGGCAACCTCCTACTACAACGGTGACCTCCTACAATGACAGTGAGAGGCAACCTCCTACGGTGTGTCTCTCATCTCTCTCACCGACGATTTTCCTTATCAATCACTATGGTATGTTTGCCTTCTCAGTTTCCATGAGTCGTCGAGGGCTAATCTCTCACTAAAAACCATAAATCGAAGGTCTTCGTGTCATCTGCATTTTATTGTGTTTTGATGTTTGATTTGGGTTTTGATGTTCGATTTGGTTTCTGTATAAGTTTTCAATTTGGGTTTTGATGTTCAGTTTTTATTGGGGGTTTCACTGTATAAGTTTCGATTCCTCACTACACTGTCTCTCTAAAAAAATCAATATCAATTTCTGCGTTTTCTCAATGATTTTGTCTTCTTAACATCTTTTGGTGGCATCACTATATTATCAAAAATCGTTATGCTTCAAGTACTTTCTGCATTTTAGGTAATAGTGATGTGTAGGGAGTAATCAGTGTGTCTCGCATATGTGCGCTCAATTTTTGCATTCTTTTGTTGAAGTTTTGCTGTAAGAACCGAAATTGAACTCTATGCGTGTGTTTGCGCGATTTATGTGTCTCGCTCCCTCTGTATCGTGTTTTTATTTTTGGTTTCGAGTGTATGCGTTTGATTTTTGGTTTCGATTTGCGTACGTGTGTGCGGCCTCTCTCTCTCTCTCTATCTGTATTTTTGGTTTCAGTAAATGGGATTTGAATAGATCCAAATTCTTGGCAAAGTTTTAGTTGAACTCTCTAGCAGAGTTTTAGTTGAACCCTTTGAACTTTCTGCAAAATTTTCCTTTCCTTAGATTGGTTTTGCACGTAATTATTATTATCTTTGATTCCCTTTTCAGTTTTTTTAGTATGTGTTTTTCAAGGAATACTTAGAACTAGGGATATTTTTTTGGTACATAGAACTAGGGATATTTTTTTGGTACATAGAACTAGGGACATATGTTTGGAAACCAAAATTGAAACATAGAACTACGGATTGAGGATCTCAAGGAATACTTAAAGTAGCAAGGGCTGTCTGGAGACATATGTTTCTTTAAGAAATCCTTTCTCCAGCCATCTCTCTAATCCTTCACTGATGAGAGCATCCTTCACCCTATTGTGTAATATGGATTTAAACCTAGAAACATTCTACAAGCAAATGCATTGTTTCTGGGTTGTTTTGTTTGCATGACTCCCGTGTGTTTTGTTTTTTCTTTGTTTTCTTTATTCGTGTATTTTTTAGCCATTTCATTTACCCATCAAGGTATTTAGCTCTCCATATGTCTGTACGAGTAAGTGATTTGGTGTCGAGGGGCTTTGAAGGTTTCGAGAGGATCCGATTGCTCACTAGGACCCGCCGGTAAAACGTGTTCCATGAAGTTGGTAACTGGTTTGTTTTGTGTTGTTTCTTAATTCTACTGGTTTCAGTTTGCTTCTGAAGTGTTATTGGACATAAGACATGCTATGTTTGTCAATAGATTTCTATTGGATTGAATTTTGATTGTAAGCAAAGGGATTGAAATGAATCTCAACTTTTAGATTAGATATTTGGGTGAACAATTTGCATCGTATTTTGTCAAATATTTAGCTGAACACTTTGTTTTAGAAATTATGAATTGCTTTGCTTGGTTTTGCAGAACACTTTGTCATGGCATGTCATATGCCAATCAATTTTCAATGGAACACGTTTGTGGTTAAGGCAAAAAATGCATGTTTATGGTTCATTTATAATTTTCAATGGAATACATTTGTGGTCAATGGAACACCATTTTCAATGGCGTATAACAAGTGTAGCAAAAATTTTGTGCAGTGTCAATGGCGATATTTTTGGTGTCATCAAAATTTACTATACACTAATTTTTCTCAATGGTCAATATAGGGGAATAAACACATTCTTTTAAAATCCCAAAACCACTTTATCCTTTCATAATGCATGGATAATTAAGCATGTCAACCAATTCTTTGGTATGTTAACCAATTCTGAAAAACCAAAACTAGTTTTAGCTTTGAAATCCATGGTATTCTATTTGATGACTGTCTTTGCAGAAACGTTCACCAATAGAAAATTGGTGTATAGTAAATTGGGCATCACATAATTGGAATACACGTGCACAATTAAATGAGTGGATTGCCAACACTTATGTAATTTGGGCATCACTGATTCGTGCCTTCGGCACTAATGATTAGT
>NMUG010006106.1:0-12763 GCA_002855965.1 Monotropa hypopitys | reverse complement strand
GGGGTGACCAAATCATTCCTTGTACATTTATTTTGATTTATTTGATTAGATTTGATTATGATGTGGTGAGCTGTATTTTCATAAGAGATGTCTCTCTTCTTGTATAAATTAGGGCATTGTATAATGTTGTTGGGTATCAAATATACAATTCATTCTCTTTCAATAGTAAGGATTTAAGTTTATTAGGTATAACGGAACACGATGCACTCGACAGAGCACATTTAAAAAAGGATTCATATAGCCGACCCTATTTGATTGGGACTCAAGGCTCAGTTTTGTTTGGGAAGAGGTGGGGACAGTGTCTAGTAGGGTCCTAGGGAGGACACATGTGCAATCCCGGGAGGGGACTCTATTGACAGGTCATTGTCGCAGGAGAGAAGCACTTTCCAATAACCGTCCTGATCCGTACATGAATTTCCATGTTCGTGCTTGGGTGTACATATAGAACGTATTAGGGACACACTACAAACGGAAAGGCTAGCTTGTATGAAAGCAGTCAATTGGGGCAACCTTGTTTCCATAGTATAGTACCATAAATACTTGAGTATCTGGTCACAGATAAATCCTTGTAGTGAACTGCCTTGAGGAAATTCTATTTCATACCTAGGAGGAATTTGTCAATGTGTACAGGATGCACAAAAAGAGATCAATGACGTGAATTGGGAAAAGCTCCCTGCCGTCCTGGATTTTAATTTGCAAAATCATCCATGGTCTTTTGCAAGCAGTTATTGACTTTGAAAAGTCAATTGAGTTTTGAAGAATGACGTGATGCAATTTCTTATGGTCTTGTGCAAACCAAGCTTGGATGACAGATCATTGGACAATGGCACAAATTGCTTTCTTCCTATTTTACAAGGGGATTGTGCAATAAAATCAATCTTACATATAAAACAGTAAGGAGACAATTGTTTCGTAAGAATGTTGTTTAATTCCCGTACAACAGTTTTCTGATGGTTCCTACTTTAAAGCAGTGATGGTGTTACATTATGATAATAATTGACTTGTTTCTTTCATCTCGGATTTGAATCCCCTAGGCAGAGACAAAATTGAGAGCCAATGGCATAGGAACAGTGACTGGGACATTGTTTGTTGGGACAGCCGAGAAGATACCACCCTCAGAACTTGTTGATACAACCGGTGCTGGAGATGCCTTTATTGGAGCAATTCTTTATGGTAAGTGAACCTTATTCTGATGCCCTCTTTATTACTTCTGCAGTTTTCTTTGCAAAATATGGTGTTTGATTTTTTTCTGCCTTTTCAAATCCCTCATTCGCCAGTCAATTATTATTCGCTCTGGTGAAGCAGTTTTGTTTTCTGTCAGAAACCATTGATTGTGATCAACTAAGAGAGAATTTCATTTTCTATGTTAATTTCATCTTTAAGAATTGTTTTGCACTATTTTTGGAAACCAATGATTGAATTCATGTGAGAAGCACAACTGATTTGCGAGGACTTAGGGTTCCTGTACTGCATCAAATGCACCATGGGATTGCAATGCGGGTGGTTAGGACACTTCGCGATATCATCTCAATCCGAATCTTTCATTTTATAGAGCTTGAAGAACACTTTAATTGCACGTAAAATTAGATCGATAGATGTTGGAATGTGTCCCACATTGCCTAGTCATATCCCATCTCTATTGGTTATAAGTTTCAAGTTCCCCTCTCCTTAACACCTTGGTTTTAAGGAGGAATGTGGGCTTGGGCTTTTCAACGTGGTATCAGAGCTTGGTTGAGTCTGTCGGGTATGCCGAGTGTCAAGGCTACCCTGTGTTGTGATCCAGGAGGGTGTGTTGGAATGTGTTCCACATCGCCTAGTCATATCCCATCTCTATTGGTTATAAGTTTCAAGTTCCCCTCAACTTAACACCTTGGTTTTAAGAAGGAATGTGGGCTTGAGCTTTTCAACTATAGATTCAGATGAACAGACAATATTTGTTTTTAAACAATGGACGGTTCTAGTATAATTCAGAGATTGAACTAGAAAAAAATTCTCCTTAGACCAGGATGTTAAGTTATAGGGGTTATGTGTAAATAGTTAGGAGTTAACAACCTCTTTGTGTATTTATTCTTTTTTCTCTTTTTCCCCCTTTTCTATACATTATAATTAACCCTAAGAAGTAGTAATCGACAGTTGAGAATAAACGGTTTTTCTCTTTGAGCATGGTATCAGAGCATTCGCTCAAAACCTAGCTGCCGCTGCTGCTCAATTTTTTTCGACCACGTCGTTGGCCTCCGGCATTGACGCCCAGTCGCCAGTCGTCGTCGAACCCTCAGCCACCAGCCTCGTCGGTCATCCTCATCATCAGTCACGACTTCCCTTTCATATTTTTCCCCGTACGTGTTTTCCCATACGTTCGCGACTTCGCCCAACAATGACCATCTGAGTTTTGACCTTCGCACTGCCATCACTGCCGTCGCCCACCTCCAGCGACATCAAGCCACGCTCGCCTGCTTCTGGCGAGCCTTCCGGTGAGCTTCCCAGTGCTTGCTGTCCTTCTATGAAGCACATGTACTCCAAAAATGGTGCCGTATGAGTACCGGGTACTCCGTGGGTACGTGTACGGCAACAGGTACGGCAAAAAAGTACCCGGTATGGCAAAAAGTACCCGATACTTTTTACCAAAATGGGTACGGCAGTGGTACTTTTATGGGTACTTCTTACCAAAATGGGTACGACGTCGGTACTTATGTGGGTAATTTTAGGCAAAATTTTAATTTTTTAAACATTTTCAGTGGCCAAATATAAAGTAATCCAAAATATTAGAGGTTTAATTGTAGTTTTAATTTTATTAACTTAAGACTTTTATGTTTTGCTTGCTTTGGGATTTAATTGTAGTTTTAATTTCGATACATACATAAAACCCGCCATTACGTTTTGAGAGTCTCTCCAAAGGCAAGATTGATATCGTTTTTCTAATCACAATTGCTCCATTTTTATTCGTTTATATGATGTTTAAACAATTCTCCGTTTCAATTTATTTATGCAATTGAACACAAAACATAGAAGACTTCTCCATATACCCCAAAATGGAAAAAGGAGATAAAAACACATAAGAAATATATGGATATATATGCCAATGTTGATGACATTAATTTAGGGTGATGGAGGTTAGAATTGTATCTAGACCACTCATGCAACGTGAAACAACGCAACAAGTTTAAGATGAAAAAATTGCACACAACATGTACAAATGCCCATAATTCATACAAGTTTGTCAAATGTTCCTCCCAAATCTCCACTGGCTTAGAAAAACAATTTTCTTAAAGCATATCCACCAGGTTGCCATTTTGACAACCAAAAAAATGGCAAAATAATCCAAAATATTGGGGTTTAATTGTAGTTTTTATTTTATTAACTTAAGACTTTTGTGTTTTGCTTGTTTTGGAAACTAAATGGTGATTTGTAATTTAACTAATTTCCTCAAAACTTGAATTATTGTTAATTTTTTGTTGAACTTAATGTATGAACTTTGAATTTTTATTTATGTTGTTTTTTGTTAGTAAAATATTCATATTTTATTATTATGCATGCAATGAAATATAGTAGTATAATAAATAAATTAGTAAATAAATTTGCCATACCCTCACCGTACCTGTACCCTATTTTTTTGTAGTTATTGCCATTTCCCGTACCCGTACTCGTACCGTACCCATACCCCGTACCGGTACCCGTGCTTCATAGCTGTCCTTCGACGACCATTTTTTTTTCTACCCATCGGCTATTTTTTCTCGATTTCTACAGCGTATCAGTTCTTGAAGGGAAAAAATTGAGTTGTGCTTCAGAAACTGCATCGATCAGGTTGGGGGTTTCAATTTGAATTATATTAATGCTTGAATCATCCATTTTGGACTGATTCGGTGTAGTTTGGGATATACCTCAACCTAGTTTATTTGTTATTGCACCTATCTTGCTGGTTTAGTTTTTTGGAAGTGATTTTTTACTCATTTCAATTTGTTTGGTTTTGTTACTGGTGCTTGTGGATAATATACTGCTTGGGAGTAATTATCTTCGTTTGAGTGATTTTGAAGCACCTCTTAGCAGTTTGGATTAAGAATTACGCCTGAATTTATTGGGTTCTTGGATTCTGTGTTGTATTGTTTGGCGTGTTCATCTTTGACTTTCTTATTGACGGTTGGGTGATCCTTAGTATGGAAACTTCCATGACTAATGCTTCCCTTGCTGGCCCTCTGTCTCCTGAAGAATTGCAAACCCTTAGACACACCTCATGGCTAAGCTCAATATTCCGTCTAACATAGATTCTACCTCCGCTACCTCGGCTCATTTTACTCCTACAATTATACCTTCTAATGCATGTACTGCTTCATCTCCTCCATAGTTATTTGGGACGCGAGGCGCAACGAGGCACAAATGGCTTGCTGGGGTCTAGACGCGAGGCGAGGCGAGGCGCGCGCCTTATCGAAGTGAGGCGCAACAAGGATAAAAATCATAAAAAATAGCATACCCCAATATTTCTAATTATAAATACCAAGACAATAAATAAAATAACAAATTCAACAAAAACACAAACGTTCAATGTTTAAAATATAAATAAAACAACCAAAATCCTACTTGATCGAGAGAGAGAGAGAGAGAGAGAGAGAGAGAGAGAGAGAGACTCACATGGAGCAACAACTGTAACCGAATAGAGGAGAAGTAGCAGCAATTGCGGTAGGGAGCAGGAGCAGCACTAGATCGACTATGGAGAAGAAAGTGATGGTAGATCCGGTCAAGACTCAAACTAAACCCTATTTCTGTTTATATTTTTCATTTAAAATGCTTTTTATTAAAAAACAAAAGGTGCGCCTTATTCAGTGCCTGATGCCTAAACTCTAAGATGCGATGAGGTGCACGCCTTCTTCAAACGCCTCGCCTCTGAACAACAGAGGTGCCTACACAACGCTTGGTTGGGCTAGCACGCGCCTTTTACAACTATGATCTTCCCCTCCTTGGATAGTCGACTCTGGTGCTACCGATAACATGATAGGTTGTTCATCCCTATTTGACTCGTATTTTACATGTTCTGGTAAAGATAATGTCAAAGTAGCCAATGGGTCTCTCTGCTATTTCAGGGAAATGTTTCATTCATTATTCCTCCACCATTTCTCTATCTTGCGTTCTTCATGTTCCAGATTTTCCTTCTAACATTCTCTTTGTTAGTAGTATTACTCTATCTTCCGTTCTTCACTAAATTGTGTCGTGTCACGTATCGCTTCAGCACATGCCGTGCTCGTGCCATTTCGCTCAATTTCATGCCCGTGCCATGCCATGTGCCAATTTATATCGTGCCCCTAGATGTCCTTGAATGGTTAAATTGATGTCATATTCATAAATTAGACCTCAAATTGATTTGTTTGCATTGATAATTGCATGGGGCATGTTGGAAGAAAGTTGAAGTTAGGATGTCTTAGCCCTAACAAAATGATTTGAAATTAAATGAAATGAATAATTGGATCGGGAAATTCGTTGCTTGAGTAGATTTGTACTCACGATATTGCGCAATAGGGTTTGCACTGGCCCTCCCGACGTGTCGGAGAGTACTAGAAAATTTGTACGAGTAGTTAGTCGACGATCTTCTACTGCGGTCTTAGCCGAAACTCAATAAGTCACCTAAATTGTGGTAACATGATAAGATTGAAACTCCTTAATTTTGTTAAGGTTTTTGGATTCACTTGAATTCGTCAAGGTGGAGGAACTTAGTTTTTAACGTGAAGTTGAGTGAAAAATTAAAGTGAAAAGACTTGTCTTAGTCATTGTCAATGGACTTTCATGCACGCATCATATTTTTTATACACTGGCACGCACCCGCGACAATCATATAAATTTTAGCATTTGGATTTCCCTACTAGGCTTTGCCTAACCCTCTATTTTTAGGTACCGAGCCTCAAGCTTGATTGGAGCCGACGTACCAAGATTGATAGGGTGCATTGGAGTGAGCACCATATTGGTGGTGATACGCTTGTCGCGAGCGCGTCAAATATAATATTTATAACCGTGAATTACACTACTTATGTAGTAGCGGTAAGTCAAGTGTCGATCACAAGGAAGATGAATGGTTTTGTTTAATTAGATTAAGTTCCTAAATTAGTTCGGACAAAGAAAAAGGATTGTTTGATTTCGTGATTTTGCTTTTAACCTAAGAATGAAATCGAATTAAAATATGTCTAATTAATTGGAGATTTAGCCTAGGATCACGAATCCACTCTACCCGTAGTATGATAGGTTTTGCAATTAAAGAACATTATTTGGTTTAGACAATCCACGATATGTGTCACTCATACGGGATGCAATCAAGAGGATGATTGTTTATCGTTGAATAGCATGGGGTATCGCCACTTGGCATGACTCGTCTTACAAGCACGATCCGTCTCAATCGACACGAACCGTCTAATAGCACGGATTGTCTTATGGTGCATAACCCATCTTATTCATCCGATAGCAACTAGTGAATCTCATTGCATGAACGAAAGTTTAATTAAAAGAATTGTATAAAAAACATAGATATCTTAAGTTTATACAATTAACCAAATAATATACAAAGATACCTACGATACATTGAGTGGGAGCATCATCGATCACCTAGGTACGGAGCCTAGCCGGCCATGGAGGTGGCGGCCATGGATAAAGGAGAAGCGAGAACAATAGGAGAGCCCTCCACCACAATGATTAAGGAGTAAAGATTAGTCAAAAAGCCCCCTTACAATAAGCCCTAGCCTCTTCTTTTATACCCCATAGGTCCAAAATACCCTAAACACCCTTAATGAGGTGTTTAGGGTTCTTATAAAACGATTAGCATTAATAAAACCCGTATGTGGTCCAATATTTCCCGCTGCTCTGGTCTGTCTTCCGCGTAACAGCGCTACCGGTTGCGCTGATTTTGGGCGTAACCGGTTGCGCTTCTTCTTTTAATGACTTCTTCTGGCAAAGCGCTACCGGTTACGGTTGAGGGCGTAACCGGTTACGCTAGTCTCTGTACTTTTCTTTTTTTCTTCACTCTGCAAGTCTGCAAGCCTCTGCGCTACCGGTTGCGCCCAAAATTAGCGCAACCTGTTACGGGTCTGACAATTTCCTTCTTTCCTCTTGTTTATTCTTTGTCCTTTGGACCCCCTTTCAAGTTTTGGCCTTCTTCAATATTGCTCGACTCCGTCGAAAGGAAATTCTTCACAAATTTCTTCATTCACCATTCACTGTTCATCTAGGAGGAGACAAAATGTATCGTGACTTGTGACGTCAGTTTTGGTGGCCAAGGATGAAGAGGGATGTTACTAGATTTGTCATACAATGCCTTATTTGCCAACAAGTGAAAGCCGAGCATCAACGCCGCCCTGCGAGGATACTTCAATCGTTGCCTGTTTCTAAATGGAAGTGGGAGCATGTCACCATGGACTTCGTATCGGGATTGCTGTGGTCACAAGAGGGTTGAGATGCTATTTGGGTTGTTGTCGATAGTTTGACGAAGTCGGCACATTTCTTACATATTCAGATTTTTCAATCAATCGATTTCTTAAGCCATTTGTATGTTCGGGATATTATATGTTTGCATGGAGCACCATCATCGATTGTGTCCGACCGGGACCCACAATTCACCTCTCATTTTTGGAAGAGTCTGCAAAAGGCATTCAACATGGATCTCCATTTTAGCACCACTTTCCATCCACAAATCGACTAGCAATCTGACTGTATGATTCGAATCTTAGAGGACATATTGCGTATTTGTGTGCTGGACTATCGTGGAAGTTGGTGGGATCGCATACCTCTAGTCGAGTTCGCCTACAATAATAGCTACCAAACAAGCATTAGAATGGCATCGTTCGAGGCCTTATATGGCTGACCTTGTAGATCTCCAGTGTGTTGCCGTTCAGCAAACTACCGAACAAATTAAGAAAATCTGCCAACGGATATTGACCGCTCAAAGCTGCTACAAGTGTTATGCCCATTGTCGCCGCCGTCCATTGTCGTTTGATGTTGGGGACCATGTCTTTCTCAAAGTGTCACCTCGTCAAGGAACGTCTCGTTTTGGAAAAAAGGTAAGCTAGCTCTGCGATTCATTGGGCCATTCGACATTTTGGAGAGAGTGGGGGAGGTGGCTTATCGTTTAGCCATCCCATACAATATTTTGGATGTCTACGACGTCTTTCATGGTTCAATGTTGCGAAAGTATAAGTCGGATCCATCACATGTACTCGATTGGTCAACGATAGCTCTTGAGGCCAGCGTATCTTATGAAGAACGACCTACGCATATCTTGGATTCAAGAGAACAAATCTTGTGAGGAAAGACGATTCCATTGGTCGAAGTTCTTTGGAATAATCACGAGATCGAGAAAGCAATATGGGAACAGGAAAGTGATGTGCGGGAGAAATACCCCGAGTTGTTTGATTCTTAGAAGCTTCTTTTATATTTGTACTTGTAATCATACTCGGTTTGCGTAATTTTTGAGGACAATTTTTATAATAGGGGTAGATTGTAACAACCCGGATTTTCGTATTCCGGTATTCCTCATTTTCCCGAGTAATTAGATGCATTTTTCTATTTGTTCCATGATTTATTTGGAATTTGATTGATGTTCGGGCCATACTGTGATCTGAATTTGTGGCCTCGCAAGGTTCGGGAACGTTCATAGTAAGTTTGAAAAGGTTTGAGGGTGTTCGGAGGTGTTTCGGTGGGCTAGCGTTCAATTTCATACCCATTCCATCGCTACATATCGATATATGACCGAGTATTTACACATCGATATGTATCATAGTGCATATCGATATGGAAGGATTCTGTTCGTGCCCATTCTACCATATATCGATATGTGGGTCGTACAAACTGACCACATATCGATATGTGTTTTGGCCATTCGATAGACTGTATGAGTTATACATATCGATATGTGAGTATATCGATTGGCCACATATCGATATGTGTCCTTTACACATATCAATATGTGAGTTTTCTGGTCGGCTGCCCACCCTTTCAAAACGTCACACATATCGATATGTGTCATTGCACATATCTGATATGTGAGCCTTCTGTTCGTTTGCTCAGCCTTTCCAAAGGATACACATATCGATATGCGAGGTGACACATATTGATATGTGTCCATTCCGGGGCAATTTGGGGAAAATCTTTGGAACCCATATATATACGTTTTAACTCAACCCTAACACATTTTTACATAACCTCTTTCTCACTACATCCCCCACTTCGTCTCTCTCTCTCTCTCTCCATTTTTCTACTTTCTCTCTTCAATCTCTTGCAAACCAAAGAGATTCAAGACAAGAGGTCTTCTCCAATGCCGATCTACGCTTCAAGATCTACACATCTACAGGCTTATCTCAGGCCATTGTTCAAGACCCTCACCTAGGGTTCAGTTTTCCTTCAATCTAAGGTAGAGATTTTCTCCTTCCCTTTCTATATTTTGAGCACCCGAGTGGGTTGTACGTGGGGAGGTTTTTAGGTTCATGTATCTCGAAATTTCTCGGCCTATTTTGGATATTGGTGGGTATTATGCATTTCCTTGGTCTCTATTTCACCTTCCCATCTTTAATTTTGAAAAGCCCCAAATTTATTGATAACCATATTTTGTCTTGAAACTCATGATTTAGGATTTTTGTCCTAGATGTCCTTGAATGGTTATATTGATGTCGTATTTATGAAATTAGACCTCAAATTGATTTATTTGCATTGACAATTGCATGGGTCATGTTGGAAGAAAGTTGAAGTTAGGATGTCTTAGCCCTAACAAAATGATTTGAAATTAAATGAAATGAATAATTGGACCATGATGAGGGATGAGTTGGGTTGGCTATATTATCGGGAAATTCGTTGCTTGAGTAGATTCGTACTCACGACATTGTGCAATAGGGTTTGCAATGGCCCTCTCAGCGGGTTGGAGAATACGAGAAAAGTTGTATGGATAATTAGTCGATGGTCTTCTACCACGGTCTTAGCCGAAACTCAATAAGTCACCTAAATTGTGGTAACATGATAAGATTGAAACTCCTTAATTTCATTAAGTTTTTTGTTGGACTCACTTGAATTCGTCAAGGTGGAGGAACTTAGTTTTTAACGCGAAGTTGAGTGAAAATTAAAGTGAAAAGACTTGTCTTAGTCACTGTCAATGGACCTCCATACATGCATTATATTTTTTTGTACACTGACACGCACCCGCGACAATCATATAAATCTTAGCATTTGGATTTTCCTACTAGGCTTTGCCTAACCCTCTAGCTTTAGGTACCGAGCCTCAAGCTTGATTGGAACCGGCATGCCAAGATTGATAGGGTGCATTGAAGTGAGCACCATGTTGGTGGCTTGATAATTCTCTCCCTTGCTTCATATTTTCTATTGCACTTGTTTTTTTCTACTTATGCCACGGACTTTTCTTTTTGCAAGAATTGTAAACTTAAACTTCATGACTTGGATGCGTTTTGTTTCATTCACTTTTGGCATGTACTATGGGGATTATTATGATGATGGTTCGTTTATCATGTGGTATGTTCTTTTCAAAAAAAAAAAATGATTCGCATTTACCGGGTGTTGCACACACATACACCCACATGGCAACACGCACACATACACTTGCACTTTTGCACAGAACGCGTTTTAATTTTCATGCACATATATTGATTATTACATTTAGACCCCTTAGGTTTAACTCCATTTATCATTTTAATCCCCAAACCTTATTAAACTTAGTTTCCTTATTACTTCATTTAAAACTTTAAATTTTTAATTCTCATTCTCTAATTTATAATCACATAGCTTCATTTAATTAACCATAATGCATGATAATGTTTATGGTCAATATTCTATGTCTTACAACTCTCCCATACTAATACGAATTTCATTCCCAAAATTACACTTATTAGACTCAAAATGACTATACTATAGCACTTGACTAAATTGTCTAATAACCTCAAATGGTCTAATATCTAACTTAGACTTGCTTCTTCTTTCTTATCGAATCTCATTAATCACAATGTTGTCTTGATTCATACAACCATGCTTCCATTACAACTTTCACAACATATTTGTTATAGATGAATGTAAAGAAATACATTCTATTTCATCGATTTTTTTCTACCTCTCGAAATTCTATCTTGTAGTAAAATAATAATTGCCAATACAAGATGAATATGCTAATACACTGATAAGAGTAACTAAGTACAATACGGATACGTGTATACGACAATGATATGTCATCTCACTAATACTCATCACACTTATTCTCACTCAAAACTCAATACACACATATACATAATAACCCAAACCACCACATATATAATATATACATACAACCCCACACATATACACAATATCATATACCTATTAGACTTGTGGGAAAAATGAATTGTATATTGATTCTTTACAAGGGAGAGTACATGATTTAAATAAGATCAAGAGAATCCTATTAAGAAAATACAATCAAAGGAAAAATAATACGTTTCCTAATATTCAAAACTATCCATAATATACACAACTATTCAAAAGGAAAAATAATACGTTTCTTAATATACAAAACTATCCATATATTCTCACATTCCCCCTCAAACTCTCGATGATTGCATAGAAATCATTGAGAGTTTGTTCAATAAGAACTGGAAACGGGCAGCAATGTGAGTCTTTGTGAAGAAGTCAGCGAGTTGAAGATCTAAGGGAACAAATGGTAGAAAAAGAGTGTCAGTTTGAAGATGATGACGAGTGAGGTGACATTCGATCTCAATATGCTTGGGCAAACCCAAGGATCCTGAGGTTATTGCTGCAAGAGACACAGACATGAGAGATAAATCAGCTCTAGTCAAAGGACAACCTTGTAAACAATAGTAATCTGACAACAACATTAGCAATCAGTGGTTTTGGTGAACTGTGACGGCAAACAAATATGGTGTAGTGGCAGTGAATGGCAACGACTATGTGACAGATCTGGATCTGATAGATATGAACAACAACGAATTCACAACACAACAGATCTGGATCTGAGCAACTGGTGATCAACTGTGGCATCGGAAGAGGCAACACCAACAGAGGTAATCAGCGGTGCCTATAGTGAGAACAGATTGAGAGAGGACAGATCGAGAAATACCAATTAGAGAGATGGTCGATGGAGGCAATCGATCTGGGTGGTCGGCAACGGCGGTGGTCGATGGCGGCGATGACGGTCACCGGTGGTAGCAACAGATCTGGATTTGAGTGGCAACTGATGGTGGCTGACCTGCTCGTACGAGTGGTGGTGAGAAGGTCTGAACGGCGATGAGAGAGAGGTTGCCAGCAATCTGAGACAGAGTTTAAGGCGACGACAAACTAGCGACAACGAACGAGAAGATGGCTCCAGCGGAGAGGGAGAACTTCTGGGTGGTCTGTAGCGACTGAGGTCGGCGGAGGCGACGACTGTGCAGATGAGAGAGGTAGGCGACGGCTGAGAGAGAGACGTCATGGGCTGAGAGAGGTGTGCGATTGAGACTGAGTGTGGCGGAAGCTGTGACGACAGTGAAAGCAACGGCGACAGCGATGGTCAGATCTGGTGACTTTGGGCTGCGATGAGTAAAGAACTAGAGAGTTGGTGCGACCAGAGAAATGGTCGGCGGAACCAGATGGATACGGCTGCTGAGGAGGCGCGGCAACGTCGGCTAGGGTTTTGGTGATGGTGGCTCTGAGTGAGGTGGCTGAGAGTGGCGTGTAAGAAAGCCTAAATGAGGGCTGATACAGTGGCTACGGACCTAAACTCTAATTAGACTGTGATACCATAATAGACTTGTCGGAAAAATAAATTGTA
>NMUG010006105.1:0-12766 GCA_002855965.1 Monotropa hypopitys | reverse complement strand
GGCAATTGTTGTGCCTGAAAGGGATGCAGCCAAACCTGTTATGGAAGATGATGTTGGTAAGGGAGGTAAGTCTGAAGACTCTGGTGCTAGTGTTGAGATTGAAAAGGCCCCTACCAGGGATCCGCCCAGTTCAGTAGGGGTAATTGATGGGGGAAGTGCTGATTTTCAGGCCACTGGAGGACCCAAAGAAGCTAGTGGATCTAGAGTGAAGAAAAGAAAAGGCAAGGGTGCCAAGGTGCTGACAGCAGCGGCTCCCCAAGAGAATGAGGTTTCCAGACCCATTGTTCCAAAAGATAAAGGTAAGTCAATTGTTGTTGTTCCTGAGCAGGACCCTATCCCTGGAAATGTAATGGAAAGACCTAATATGGAGGATAGTGGAAGTAAAATGTACAGGAAGAGAGAAAGAAGGAAAGCCAAGAAACTAGCTCTTTTAGAGCAAACGAAGATGGAGGGGGAGGCTGGCTCCCCATCGTGTTTATGTTAGTTGCAGCCTGGAATATCAGGGGTCTCAATAAGCCCCTGAAGTAACGTGGGGTATTAAGCCTTATGAGGAGTAATCGGATTGATGGCATGGCTGTTTTGGAAAATAAAATTCAGAAGATATGGAAAAGGGGCATTGCTCCCCAATTGAGAGGAAGCATTCTGAGGATGGGCCTAGAGTGAGTGAAGGGCAGAACAGTAGCCTTATTGCTGAGGTTTCGGTGGAGGAGATTAAAAATGCTCTGTTCAATATTGGTGATGAGAAAGCTCCTGGACCGGATGGATATAGTGCTTTATTTTTTAAAAAAGCTTGGGATATTATCAAAGATGATTTCACTAAAGCTATCTCCCCGTCGTAGTCGCATATCACCAGACCTTCCAGTCGCCATTCTCCGTCGCAAATCGCCATCTCAGTCGTGATCCAGCAACCGTCGCGCCTCTCGCCATCACCAGGCGTCTGAAGACGTCGCAAACCTCCAGTTCGATAACCATTCAAGCTCTGCTGAACCCCGTCGTTGCCATTCGCGCCATCACCAGATCTCATTGTCTCTCTATCTCTGTCTCAGTCGGCGACGCCACCTTCCATCACCATCTCTCTAGTCGGAGACACCACCAGCAACGCCACCACTCTATTTTTCCGCCTCCTCTCGTCGGACATCGTCTCACCAGTCCGACGACCTCTCCAGTTGTTGAGTATTCTCCATCAACCACCATCGTTAGCCGTCGTCCTCATCCCAGGTATGACACCCCAGTCTAAGGTGTCAACTAGAGTCCCAGAGGGGACGTTCGAGTCAGTGGACGGGTCCCACATCGCTTGGTGGATGTAAGTTGTGTATGCTATAAATAATAGATCATGAACCTACCTTGAACAAGGCCTTTTAAAGTCGTGTGGGCGTCAAAGTCCATTGGAACATCCTAGTTAAGCGTGCTCGTCCTGGATTAGTCCAAGGATGAGTGACCCCCTGGGAAGTCCACTAGGACTTGGCGACCAAAACGGACAATATTGTGCAGGACGGGAGCGGGTCGTTACATATGGTATCAGAGTCTGTACCAACCGGAAATTTGGGACCAGAGGAGAATCTGGACCCCACACGAGGACGTGTGGTCCAAGTGGGGGAGATTGCGACACCCCAGTCTAAGGTGTCAACTGGAGTCCCAGAGGGGACGTCCGGGTCAGTGGACGGGTCCCACATCGCTTGGTGTATGTAAGTTGTGTATGCTATAAATAATAGATCATGAACCTACCTTGAACAAGGCCTTTTAAAGTCGTGCGTGCGTCAAAATCCATTGGAACATCCCAGTTAAGCGTGCTCGTCCTGGATTAGTCCAAGGATGGGTGACCCCCTGGGAAGTTCACTAGGACTTGGCGACCAAAGCGGACAATATTGTGCAGGGCGAAGCGGGTCGTTACACCAGGTGCCAGCACCAGTGATCGACGGGATCTCTCTCTCATCCCGATCAAACGAGATCTCTCTATCTCGATCCGTCAGATCTCTCTCGCTGTCTCAGCCACTGACCTACAAGCCTCATTGACAAGATTTGACAGATCTCTCTCGTTGTCTCAGTTCACCTCGTCGACCTTCTTAGTTCTTGCTGTTGGACTTCATCAACCTTTGCACTGTTGTTGACATCACCTTTGTGGTGATTGTCTCAGTGACTCGTGCCCAGTTGACTCCGATCTGCGGGTTCCCCCGGGTGATTGTATTGACGTCTTATTTGGAGTATTGATATTTATCTGATTCGTTCATTGTTGTTGGGATGTCTCGTGATCGTGGTCCCAACCGTAATATTAGATTCAGCAATGGTACAAAGAAGTGTATTCATTGTGGTGCAACAAACCACGATGTTGAGTTCTATTGGAAACTTCATGGCAAGCCAGTTTGGGCTAATCAAGCTACACTTGCTCCTAATCAGATTACTATTTTTAAGCATGAGTATGATTCTATGGTTCAAAGGGTCAATGCATCTTTTTCTTCCACTACAACCCATGTCGCCCCAAGTATCACTAGTCTTCAATCATCTTCTCATACTCGTAACACTCCTTGGATTCTCGATTCTGGGGTGTCTGATCATATGACAGGCAACTTGACTCTTTTAACTAATGTTGTTACCCCTTCTGTTCCTTCTTATGTTACTATTGCTGATGGTTCTAAAGTTCTTGTTCATGGCATTGGTATATATTCCTCATCTGGTCTTGTCTTTCGGTCTGTCTTATACTTGCCACAGTTCCCTTTTAATCTTATTTCCATTCATAAACTCTCTCATACTCACCAGTGTTCTATACTTTTCTATCCTTCTCGTTGTGAATTTCAGAATCTAAAGACGCAGAGGTAATTGGTTTGGGGTATGAGAAGAATGGTATGTATTCCCTCCAGGAGGAGAAGGAGCAGCGGTCGACCATCTCTTCTGGGTTATCTTCTCTACACTCTACTATCACGCCTTATCAGTGGCATTACCGTCTTGGGCACCCGTCTTCTGCCAATCTTCGCAAGCTCCTAACTTTTCTCCTTTTAATTGTGATACATGTGAACTGAGTAAACACCACAGAGTTTCTTTTTCTTTACGCCCTGAGTCTCCCTCTTCACAACCTTTTGCTTTAGTCCATTCAGATATTTGGGGACCTTCTCGCACTACAGGCTTATGTGGTGCTCGCTATTTCGTTACATTTATTGATGATTTCTCTTGTTTAACTTGGGTATATCTTCTCAAAGATCGGTCACAAATATTCTCCGTCTTCTCAAAATTTCATGCTAAAATTGTTAATCAGTTCAATGCTAAATTACGTATTTTGAGAACTGATAATGCCCAAGAATATCTTTCTCATCAATTTACGCAGTTTACTGAAACTCATGGTATTACTCATCAAACTACCTGTGTCACCACTCCCCAACAAAATGGAGTTGCGGAATGGAAAAATGGGCCAATTTCAGTTGTAGCTCGTGCGCTTATGCTTCACATGCACATTCCAAAACCTTTTTAGGAATATGCTATTCTTACAGCTAATTATCTCATAAATAGAACACATTCTCAAGTTTTAGACGGCAAAATTCTTTATCAAGTCATGTTTCCTGATAATGACCTTTATATTCTTCTACCAAAACTTTTTGGTTGTGTTTCGTTTGTTTATAATTTATCTCCAAAACGTGATAAGCTCGATTCTCGTTCTTACAAATGTCTATTTCTTGGACATTCTCGGACCCAAAAAGGATACAAGTGTTACAGTCCCGTATTACGAAAACACTTTGTGAGTGCTGATGTAACATTCTTTGAGACAGTCCCATATTATTCAGTTGAAGGTGGACAGATTCAACCACCTATGTTGACTAATCTTGATCAGTCTCCATGCCTTCCTGAGCTTGCCGCCCAAACACCGATTACACAAGTCTATGTTCGTCGTTCTTCTGTTGTTACTCCACCTGAGGTTCCTACAGCTCCGCCTTCTGTACCCCAACATCTTCTTCAGCGTCTGCAGATCCCGATCTCGATCGACCCATTGCTCAACGAAAAGGTATTCATTCTTGTACCTCTCATCCTATTTCACAATTTGTGACTTATGACCATTTATCTACCTCTTTTCGCGCTTTCCTGTGTCTCTGTCTTCTGCTATTGTTCCTAAGTCTTATCAGGAGACTCTTTATCATCCGGGATGGCGTTCTGCTATAGAAGAAGAGATGCACGCTTTATCATTGAATCATACTTGGGATCTTGTCCTCAAGCCTTCCGGAGCCCACATTGTTGGTTGTCGTTGGGTATTTAATGTTAAACACAACCTTGATGGTACTGTTGATCGACTAAAAGCTCGTCTTGTGGCCAAGGGATTCACTCAAACCTATGGACTCGATTACACTGAGACTTCTTCTCCTGTTGCCAAACTAAACTCTGTTCGCATTATTATCTCCCTTGCAGCTAATCTTGATTGGCCTCTTCATCAACTGGATGTCAATAATGCATTCCTTCATGTCAACCTCTTAGAGACTGTTTATATGGCTCAACCACCCGGTTTTGAATCCAAGGAGAAGTCTGTGTGTCATCTTCGCAAATCTATCTATGACCTCAAACAATCTCCCCGGGCTTGGTTCAGCAAATTCAGTAGCACCGTCGTGTCTCATGGTATGACTCAAAGTCAAGTTGATCATTCCGTATTCATTAAAAAGACCACTCGGGGTATTGTGATTCTTGTGGTATATGTGGATGATATTGTCATCACTAGGAGTGACAGTGTTGGGATTCAAGTATTGATTTGACACCTTTGTTCCAGTTTCCTCACCAAGGATCTAGGCAAGCTTCGGTATTTTCTTGGTTTTGAAGTTACTCGTTCTATAGCAGGCAATAATCTATCACAGCGAAAATATACTCTCGATCTCTTGAGAGATACCGGATATCTTGGTTCTAAACCAGTTACTACTCCTATGGAAACCAATCTTAAACTTATGCCTGATGATGGTGAGTTGATTGACGACCCTGAGTTGTATCGGAGACTTGTGGGTAAACTTATCTACCTCACTATCACTCGTCCTGATATCTTTTATGCAGTCAGTATTATCAGTCAATTTATGACCTCTCCAAGTGTCCCTCATATAGAAGTTGTTCGTATATTAAAGTATCTTAAAAATGCTCCTGGGCGTGGGCTTCTCTATAGAGCTTCTGGACATCTTCGTATACAAGGATATATATATGCTAACTGGGTTGGATCTCCTGCTGATCGTCGTTCTACCACTGGATATTGCACTTTTATAGATGGAAATCTTGTGACATGGAAAGTAAGAAACAGTCAGTCGTAGCACACTCTAGCGCCGAGGCAGAAAATAGAGCAATGACTCATACCACTTGTGAATTGACTTGGTTGCGTACTCTTCTACATGAATTTGGGATTTCAGTTCATGATCCACTCCATTATATTGCAATAATCAGACGGCTATCCATATTGCTAACAATCCAGTTTTTCACGAAAGGACCAAACACATCGAAGTTGATTGTCATTTTATTCGATCAAAAGTGGAGTCTAAAAAAATCTGCACTCCATTTGTTCGTTCAGGCTCTCAACTTGCTGACATTTTTACAAAGGCTCTTCCCAAAACTTCCATTGACTCTATTTGTTGCAAGCTTGGAGTATACGATGTATACGCTCCAGCTTGAGGGGGACTGTTGAAGAATATTGTAATCAATTAGCCAAATTAGGTAGGTAGAATAATTAGATTTGATTTAATTTGATCTTGATTTCCTTATTTTTTGGTTGTATCCAGTGTATAAATAATTCCTCGTTGAGAGAAGAATATACATCATTCGATTATTTCAACATCTTTTATTTCATGACTTGATATGTCATGTCATTCTTTCATATCTGATTGGGCGTCCCATGTTGGATTAGCTAGACGTTTGAAGCTTAATCCCATTTTCTCTGTTTATAGACAGTTCACTAGGCAATTGTAACCCACTAGCTGACAGGGTCACATGCACTAGTCAATTATAACCCCTAGAAATGGTCTATGCCAGATCTCGCGCAAGCGTGGAACTGTCTCTTTCCGTTTCATGCTAATGGCCATAATAGATTAGTAAATAAAACGTATCATGGAAACTTTAAAATACTTTAATGAAAATCCCACGGAAAACAGGGATGGTTTGGAAACATATTGAAATCCGTGTATTTACGTGCATATCACTCACTTTGTTCGGACACAATAGAAGATCCTGAAAATCAAGTTGCAATCTTATAAATACATGCAAACAATTAAAATAACTTACTTTAATTAACTTATATTGCTATATTCGTGTTCTAAAGCCTCCATTTAACATTCCTAACGTTTTGATCAAACCTAGATAGTTTTCCTAGGGTCGAACCACAATTCTCGGACTTAGTAAAAGTTTTTCTCAGATTTCCTCATAAGGGACTGGTACCCTGACATGTCGGGAACCGGTACCCGACTCCTGAATACCCCTACTATTTTTGGGGGACCGGTACCCGCTGGGTTTTGAACCTACTGGACAGTTCGCGAAGAACATCTTTCCTAGCAGAATTTCAACCCCGAAGTCCTATGTTTTGGTCCTGAAACTTGTTTTCCATAACCATCAACCAACCAACAACAACATATACTACTCATATACGTTCTATAAACGACTTAAACTAACCCAAAAACTCATAATTCAATTAAAACGAATTTTTTTTCTAAATTCTATAACTTTGATTTCTTAACAGATTTTTTAGTTTTGATAAGAAATCTATATATCAAAACGATCCTCAAGAGATGCTTACTGTGTTGCTGGGTTCGGATCACTCAACAGATTGATGACGCTCCGGGTATGATTTTTTTTCTTCTTCTTCTCTTCTTCTCTTCTTTCTCCCGAAGCTTTTCTCCCCTTCTCTCTTTTCCCATCTTTTTCCTTCTTTCTCCTTTTCTTTTTCTGTCTTTAGCTTAGAGAGAATTATTTAGACTTATTAGGTGTTTTGAGTAATATTTGGGTTACATTAAGGTGCAGTATGGCGCACCGCAACTACGGCGAAATTTGCCAAATTCTATTGTTTTGTTTTCTTTTTCATAATTCGTTTTATCAATCGAAAATTCCTAAAATCCCAATCAAATTCCTAAAAAATTCCTAATTACACTGATAATTCCTATTTAAATAATTTAACTAAATTTCATTTTAATCACTTAATTTATTCATTAAACTTCATAATTAATTTATTAATTCCTTAAATGAATTTAAGAAATTAAATGTTGATACGCGGTATTACAGCATCTCACCTCAATTGTTGCAGAACACATAATTCTAGAAAAAATCAAGTCAATGCAGAAAAGCGACCCAAAGCTAACAAAGATTGTCGAATATATTAAAAACAACCCAGAAAGCGAGTTCATTATGAAAGACAGAATCCTTAGATTTCGAAATCGGTTATGCGTGCCCGACAACAAAGAGATCAAGCGGAAAATCATGGACGATGGCCACCAATCCCGATTTACGATTCATCCAGAACAGGCAAAGATGTACCAAGATCTAAAGAAATTGTACTGGTGGATGGGGATGAAGCGTGACATAACCAACTACGTCGATTGTTGCTTGCAGTGCCAACAGATCAAAGCTATTCGATAGAAGCCCGTCAGATTGCTACAATCTCTGTCAATTCCAAGATGGAAGTGGAAAAACATTATGATGGACTATGTCATAGGGTTATCTCGTTCAAACAAAGGCAACAATGCAATATGGGTTATAGTGGATCGTTTGACCAAATCCGCACACTTTATCACAATCAAGAATACATACTACATGGATCGAATGGCGGTCACCTATCTACACGAGATTGTTCGACTTCACGACACACCAGTATCTATCACATTGGATAGAGATCCACAATTCGTGTCAAGATTTGGGAAATCACTACAGAAGGCAATGGGAACAACGCTAAAGTTTAGCATAGTTTTTCACCCCCAGACGAACGACCAGTTAGAGAGAACTATCTAGACATTGGAAGACCTTCTGCGAGCCTGCATACAAGATTTCCAAGGAGGTTGGGAGGAACATCTACCGCTAACGGAGTTCGCCTACAACAATAGCCACCAAGCGAGCATTGGAACGGCACCATTCGAGGCACTATACGGAAAGAAATGCAGAACTCCATCATGCTGGACAAAAGTTGGAGATGCAGAGCTAACCGGGCCAAAAATTGTGCAAGAATCCGCAGAAAAGATCAAAGTGATCCAAGATCAATTAAAAACCGTCCAGGATCGTCAGAAGAGTTATGCAAATACTCATCGAAGGAAACTGGAGTTCCAGGAGGGTGATAAAGTATTCCTGATTGTATTGCCAATGAAGGATATCGTTAGATTTGGGAAATGGGGGAAGCTAAATCCCCGATTTATCGGTCCATTCGAAATCCTTGAGAGGATTGGCCCGCTTGCTTATCGATTGGCTCTAACTCCAGAATTAGCCAACGTACACGATGTCTTTCACGTATCCATGCTTCGAAAATATGTGGTAGATCCAGCACATGTTACAAATCAACCAACGATTAAGATTGAAAAGAATCTGTCCTATGAGGAACGACCTGTGAAGATCTTGGATCGACAAGAAAAGAGGCTCCGGAATAAAGTCATACCCCTAGTCAAGTCTGGTGGGAGAACCAGTCAAGCAATGAAGCCACATGGGAAAAAAGAAGATGACATGCGCCAAAAGTATCCAAGATTATTCGAATGAGATAATATTTCCCCTACGTGTTTTTATCATCTAGATCATTTAAGTTTGGGAACCAAACTTCTTAAAGGAGGGGAGGATGTGAGGACCTGACCAAGGAAATAGGTTTTTTAAATAAATAAAATATGGCTTATGATATTTTGGAGATGTCATGAAAATGAATTTGAAGTCAATTTGGGCTTAAAATAAGTTAAAGGGGCAAACAGTCAAGATATGAGTATTTGGGAGTCAAACCTAAAGGATTGGGAAGCTAGGGACCCCGGTTGAAGGACTTCGGGTCGGTCCGGTTCGGTCTGGCCAATGATTGGCCAATGATTAGTTGGGCAGATACTATGTCGAACTGTAGAGACCAGTCCCGTCTAGGGATGGCAATAGCGACTGAACTGAACCGGTAACCGAACCGGTAACCAGGGTTTTTCCCCCAAACTGTAATCGAAAAATAACCGAACCAATAACCGAACGAGAGAACCGAACGAATACCGGTTCGATTTTGGTTCAGATAATAACCGAACCGGTTGTGACGGTTTTTTAATAAATCTAGGTGTTAAGAACATATATTTTCAATAAAAACATTTTTAATGAAAAAATAATTTTTTAATTGTTTTTTACTTTCTTGATTAACAGTTTTAACAGATTTTAACATTTTTTTAATGTTTTTTCATTAAAACGGTTTTTAATGAAACCGGTTATCCGAACGGGTTCGGTTATCCGAACGGTTTGGTTTGGATTACCCAAAATCGAAACCCTTCAGTTATCGGTTTGGTTTCAGTTATCGGTTCGGTTTCGGTTTGGTTACCAGTTTTGCCACTAACCGGAACGGTCCGGTCCATTGACATTCCTCCCGTCCGAACTGACATGCCAGACTGGCTGACATGACAAGTCAATATTTAATTTGAGGATGCCCGCACGATACGTCTGGGTGATGGACAGGTCTAGACAGGAGATTGCCCACACGGAAGGCACTGATCCGGATGAGACTGCTCGGGCAGAGCAGAAGGCTATGTGCAAGCTACCACCTACGGGGCAATGATCATCCGACAGGGCTGTGACTTGTCCATCTGAACATTAAATGCAGCTGGGAACTCTCCTCCACTATAAATGGCACCTCCTTGCATTCAATCCTCACACCAACCTCTGTCCTTGCATTCAAAGCTCTTCTAGAAATAGAAACCTCCTATTAAGAAGTTCTAAGTGTCCGGAAAAACCCTCAACCGAACACCCAAACACCCTTCCGGTCAGACTTGGCCCTTGATTCAGTTCTAGCCTCCGAATTGCTCCATTCTATTTGACAAATCCTTCCACTGACCAGACAACCTTTCCTCGAACAGACTTGTGCTCGGTTGCTTTCCTTGGAATCTCAAATAACACTCACCCTCCGGCAAAAGGTAATCTCTTCCTATTTGATTATTTGGGCATTCGGCCACCTTGCTAATTGTTCGGCAAACCCAATAAAGGGTTTTACCGTATCTTACTAACCACTTGAGCGCTCGGCAGGACCCCCAAATCTTCTTTTCTCATTTATTTCTAAAATCCTTATACATACCAGTGTTCGAAAAATCGGCCTAGTCGGCCGATTAATCGCCGACTAGTTGCTGGTCGGGTCCTCTCCGCCCAACTTTTGGGGGTTGGGCACCCATCGGCCGTCGTCAGCCCTTGACGGAAATAGTCGGCCGACTAATCGGCTTGGTCGCGATTAGTCGGACATCGGCAATGTCACACCCCGTTCCACTTATAACAATTTATATGTTTAATGGACACAGAAATGTGAAAATACAGAAAATAGTCTCAAACTAAAACTAACCAAACAGAACTTTACCACAAAGTTTATAATCTACAAAAAATATCAACAAGGTCAAACTCCAACGTATAGACCAAAAGTACGGTCAACTGACATATACAGACAACGTTCAGAAAAGGGTAGTAACTAAAAACAGAAAAAGGTAAATAACTAGTCTACTACCAGCTCCTCCACTCAGCAACTCCCAGACAGTAATGGACCAACTCAGCTATCAAAGGCCTGCATTTTCCAATGCTCATACAAAGAAAAATGCAGGAGTGTGTAAGCTATAATAAATCTTGCAGATATGAAAGACAGATAAATGAATTACTTATAACAAATGCAGTTTTTAAAAGAAAATACTGCAATTATGAACAACTACAGAACAGAACAGAACAAAACACAGATATAGAACAGATTCTATCACAGATATTGCATCAGGGATTAAATAGGAAAAACATATTTGTAATTCCTAATCCCAACATGCTTTCATTAAACTTGTTTTCTTACTACAAAAATTGGTGCAAATGTCAATTCTCGTTCTACAATGGCAAATCAACGGCGTTAACAACATCACACTGGACCGCCGGATTCCACCATATTCAAGCACAACTGCTCATCAGAGGACATTAAGATGTCCGATACACCCATAAAACAGGGCAAATCACCCATAAAACAGGGCCCTAGTTGTATTCAGATTTCCTCTTTACCGAAAGACATTGAAATGTCCCTACACCCATAATACAGGGCCAATGTTTCAAGTATTATTTTTCGTTAACTCATCCAAAGTTCACATGCAGATTTAAAATACATAAATAACATGCAGAAAGTTCTACAACATTTAGAATAACTACCACACTCACAATCTGTGTTTATGTAGATTTCTTGGAGTCAGAAGGTGTTGAATAACTTCACTTGGAACATTCCCCTGTCACAAGGTTCATATATTAATTCCAAAGTAAAACATAAGAACAATATAATATCAAAAATATATCATAAAGAATATTGAATCAGCAGTATTCAACTTTAATTTAGTTTCCAAACCAATTTTCTGACTTTCAACCCAGATTTACACTGACCGGTACGCGGCCGGTGTACCGCCCGGCATGCCGATTGATAATGCTCTCGGGAAATTTGGCTGGGCCAAAACACTTAGAAAACTTTCAATGGACCAGTACGCATCCGGTATGCCGCCCGGCATACCGGCCGGTATACCGGTCTCTTACCGGCTTCATCAGAACAGAACAGAACAGAAACCAAAATCTGCAGAATTCTGCTCGTATTTTTCATCTTCAAAACTCAAATTTTTATTAGATTATTCAACCAAAACTTACTAAATTTCATGTTTAACTCCTACAAACATAAACTAACATCTACCACCACTTAAAATCCAAAAATTAACATGATTTGCATAATTGTTTATCAAAACATCTCAATAATCTTTGAACACAGATTTTTACATGACCTCTCCTTAAAAACCTACAAGAATCTAAGGATTATCCATGAAATTCATACCTTATAAGCTGTAGAATTTGATCCCCCAAGTCTTTTGATTAATTTCCCCCAAGTATCTCCCTTTCCACCTCTTTGCTCTTGCTTGAAAATAACTTACGGGAGGAGTTTGAACATTTGGGACAGTTTTTTGCTAACACTTACTACAAAACAAATTTTGCCTCTAGGAATTTTATTCCATGCAACACATACCCAAATTGAAGGCTACAACCTTTAAGCTATTATCCTATGTTCCCACTTCTTCAAAATAGTGTGCAACCAAGCACTACCTATTTTTAAATCCTTAACTCATTTAACTCTTTCTCAATTAAATATTTCAGCACACTAATCACATTTAAATTATTTCATTTAATAATTTCTTATTTTTAATATTTTTTCGAAAACGAGTATTACAGGCGATTAGTCGGGGACGAAGAGATTAGTCAGGTTGTTACGATTAGACGGCTACTGAAATGTTTAGGGTTTTTATTCAGGGAAAATAAGGGTTCTTTAGTAATTTTGTACCTACTCAGACTTATACTCTACAGTAATCGATTTCCAGCGCCATTCCAACGATCGTAATCCCAAAACCTCATCTCTCCCGTCGCCTCCGTTGCCTTTCTCGTCCGTCGCCGTCGACGTCGCCCTCGCCATCTCCATCGCCGTCGCCATCTACGTCTCTATCGGCGCATCTGATGTGAGTTACTCGACTGTTAAAATGTAATATGTGTATTTAATAAGTATATGTATAACATATTGTATAACTGTGTATTTACTCGATTTTTGGAGTGAAGTTTTGTGAAGTAACAGATTGTATAACTGTGTGTGCGTATG
>NMUG010006104.1:0-12765 GCA_002855965.1 Monotropa hypopitys | reverse complement strand
AGACACTCCAAAATATGATAAATGGAGATATTAGGATGTAGTTGGGAATGGACTTATGATGGAATTCCCGGACTCATCCATAGTATGAGATATGTAGGATGAATTAGAAATGGACATATGATGGGATTTCCGAGTTCATCCATGTGAAAATGAAATCAAAGAAAAGATAATGGAATGACTTGAATCATGGCAACCATGAGATCAAACCATATGTGCATGGCATACGTTACATGAAAAGAAATGAGTACATCCTTGTATGGTAGTGTAGGGTTTGTAGCTTGTCACTTGTATAGTGAGGATCATTGTCATGCATACTATTCATCGTTGGATCATCTATTGCCTGCTAGACAAGCACACACGAGTCCACAACAAGCTTAGCCATGGTAGAATATAGATTTTTCCTACTTGGCGTAATGCCCTCTTCTTTTACAGGTTTGATCCTCCTTTTTGAGGAATCTTTACTTTCGGATCACTTTGCCACTTTGATTTGAAGACGAAGCCCCTTTTGGTATATCTGTTAGGCTCATGGAGCTTGTACTTCTTTTATTATTTTGTAAAGGAAATGATATTTATGCCATCTTTGTACCTTGTACTTTAAAGAAGCCTTTTAATGTAATAAATAGTTGTAGTTCGATTTCCGCACTTTATTTCATCTCATGCCTGGATGTTTCATATGGTTTGGATTGTGATTGGTTGGGTTTTGTTTTAGTTATTTTCTAATTATAATCCCTTTCAAAAAAACGTTGATTTGAAAATCTAGGGCGTGACAACTTGGTATCAGAGCTTTCGGTTGCGAAAACTTAGGCCTTTGGGGAGACTCTTAGTCTCGACGGGTTGCATTGGTTGTGTGTCTTGCATTGTCTAGCATTTGAGCATGATTGATGTGTGCATACATTGGCATGATCCATGGAATTTAATAAAGGAATGGAAATTGTGCATTAAATTCTCCTTGGGTATAGCCCCGATTGCGATTTTATTTGAGGAGTTGTCCCTTGTACGAGTAACTCTTGTATATTAGAATAGTATTGTGGATTGTTGAGTTCCTAAGTAGGTCTAGATGGACCTTAGAATTTGGTGTTGGATACCCATAGGATGGTTGTTGAGCCTCCCGAGAAATTGTTAGAAGTTGGCTTTGGGTCTAGGATCATTGCCTTAGTCTCAGAAAACGTATTCATGTCAGCGATTAAGTGAGTTAAGTTCTCGTCTTTTCCCTCCTAGTAGAGGATGTAAATCCATCATAAAATCTTGCGGGTGATTCCCGATTGTCGTGTTATAAAATCGTGCAGTTATCCTTTGACCCTTGATTGTAAATCTAAGTGGTGAACTTCGAGTTGTTCTTTGATTCCAACCTTTGGGATGTTGTGCCTTTGGCTCAATGAGAATTCTTGTCCATTACTTGTTGGGTGGTATCCCTTCTACTTGAGATTGATTCTTTTCATTTAGGACGAAGATCCCTCTATTGTTGTGTCGGTTCTTTGTCAATTCCGGCGAATGAGCTCGTTCTAGCGATCGTGTTTGACCTAGTGGTGTAGTGGAAGTTGGTTTGCCCCTCCTGGGAAGTATGTCACCGAAATTTATGTAAGGGTGAATGTTTTGTTGAGATGGTACCTTCGTGGTGGGATTTTGTGTTGTTGGGTCACCCTTGTCGATTTGTGGTATGGTTAAGTTGTGCTCGTTGATTGATTTTGGGTATGATGACTTGATGGTTAGATGGGTGACTTAGGGTGACAGAGTCGCCCAATGTGAAGTGGTAGTCCTCATGGTGTTTGGTGAAGGGATGACTCCCTCTCTTGGGTCGGACGTCATTGTGAATGTAATAAAGTGAGTATGTAATTGAGCCTAGTAGCTATGTTTGAGGTTGTGTGATGTGTGTTGACAATTATGGTATAAGGATGAGAGTAAAAGAAGTAAGGAGATAAGGAATATAGCTTTGAAGGAAATAGACACGTTGGTCCTTAGTGAGAAGTGACATAGGCGTTATGGTAAGGTTCGATAATTTTGCATGAATGCAAAATGTTTGTGAAAGTTTTGGGTGCTCTAGTGATGTGTGGATGTACCAGAATTGGGGAAAATAACTGGAGGCCATAATGAAGTTAGTAGTTGGACTTTGTGGGTAATGAAAGGTGGATCGACGTGTGTCCTTTTGTGTGTGTTGGGTTTGGTGTGGGCCTCAAAGTCTATGAGGGTATGACTAGCCTGCCTTGGAGTTTGTGAGTTGTGGCTTGAGGTTCACTGGGTCTTGTTCCCTTATGGTGAAGTTAGAAATCTGTCCCTCGCCCTTGGGTGAGATCATTTGTGGTTGGGAACATCCTACTCCTTGTATGGCGTGGAATAACATACATTGTTTGGAAGTAGGGGTTGTGCTATCGATTGTTGGGATGGCAATCTAGTGTCAGTTGGGTAAGTTGATGGGAGTTCTTGTATCCCCAAGAATGAGGTTAATGAATGTGTGTGAGGTACACTTGGGATTAAGTTACAAAAGTCAGATGGAAATTTGAAGTTTGGGAAAGATGAACAAAAGTAAGTGGTTTTTGTGATATGAAGCCTTGATGATAAGTTTTTGACCAAGTGGAGTGAATGTCTAGTGGTAGCCTTGTGATGAGAGTGTTGAAAGGTTACCAATATTTTGATTGACCTTGTGCGGGTTTCGTGATGTTGGTTGGAAAATTTGAGGTCTTGGGGAAAGGCAAAAGTAAAGTTATTTGAGGGTAGGAAATGGGAGGAGAAGATGGTCAATGATGTTTTGCAATGAGTTATGTTATAGGCCAGATGTGTGAAAATGATGTTGTTGGGAAGTGAAAAGTAAGGTACGGGTGATGGCCAAATGTGTGATCTAAGTAGTGTCTGTTTGTTGAAGTGGGTTGTCTTAGTGGAAATCTGAGGATGGTGAACATTGGGTTAATAGTGAGAGCGATCTTTAGAAGAACTTTGGTCTTTGATGAGTAGTTGTGGGTGAAATTTTGGAAATGTAGATAGTAGAAAGAAATTGACCCTCCATTTGTCCTTAAGAAGTTTTGGCACGAGTTACTATTTGATGTTGTTGGTGAAGGGAAGTATAGTGTGCATGATAATCGAGGTCATACTCACTTGGGGCGAGCATGTGTAGTACTGGTGGAAAGGGTAATTGGACTTGTAGTAAGAGTGAAAGCTTCTGGGATAGGTTTGTCATTGAAGAAAGAGCTAATGGTGATGGTGGTAGTGTGATTCAAACTTCCTTCCCTCCTTGAGAGCCTGTTGGTGGATGACTATTCATTTGCCTTCGATTCCAACATTCAACATTTGGTTATGGCATTCCATCCTTGTCCAAACTTACTTGACTTGATCTGTCGTGGATTAGGATACCCTTGTTATCGTTCAGCCCTGAGAGACCGATGAATCTTGCTTCTACCTCATTTAGCGTCAGTGGAAGAAACCTTGAGTGTGAATAGTGTTGTTTATCTATCCTCGCTGAAAGTATTGCAATCTCATCTATGATGGTTACCCTTCATCTCTACTCTTCTTGTCGAAATCAAGACTCGTTTGTTAATTAGGTGCTGCTTTATTTGTTGGTGTTGCTCATCCATCTTATTGTCGGTCTATCTTACCTCTGGTACTTCCGATTGTGTGTATAGCCCTCGGGGAAGTAAGGCTTGGTGGATTTCGTCTATTTGCTCCCGTGTTCCTTGATTGTATTCCGAGAGTCTTAGATGTCTTTAGTAACCAGGAGAAAAGGGAGTGAGGCTGTGGTGTGTACTATTATTTGGTGTCTCTTCATTGAGAGCTTGTGTCGGGGTGGTTTGTGCCTGGTTTGCGATTGTGGCCTATGGGCACGTTAGTGAGATATGATTGTGTATACTATGCAGTTTCATCGAGAGTTGCGATTAGAGAAGGTATTTTCCTTGGTCGTTTGCACCGACATATATACCTACTTGACTGTGTGTGTGCGTTGTCCGTGTCAAGTGGTGTATAGATGTCTGGGATGAGTTGATTTGAGAAGGCGGCTGGCCAGCGCATCTCAAACCAAACTTCCATAAGTCATCCTGTTACCATACTAGGTTGGTGTGCGGGGTGGTTGTGAGTGTGAGAATTGATCCGTCAGGGTAGAATTTAGTCTATGTTGGGTATGATTGTGGTTGATAGATTGAGGTGTATATCCGTCTAGAAATATATTAGCCCTATGAGTATGTGACACTATGGTCCTAGATTGTCTGTCGGTATTCCATGATAGTGGTTGGTCAAAGCTATTCTTGTTCCTCCTTTAACATATCCATTCATTGGTGTCGCCGTATTGGTGTATCGGCGTGTCAGCGTGTCACTGTATCGGTGTGTCGAAATACCCATAACCTCATCCTTTCATTGAGTTTTCTTGATTGTAAACATCATTTGTAACGTTGTGAAATGATTTTTGCTACCTATATTGACGTTGCTTCTTTCGTTCCATAAATCTTGCCATAAGTCAAGTTTGTTGGTAATATGTCTTGGAGGTATGCTCCACCTCGATGTTAGGAAAATTCGTGACTTGTCTTGATTCTCAAATGATTTGAGCTATTATGTGCTAATCATTTCTTTCCTATCCTAAAAAATTTCGGGGACAAAATTGTTTTAAGGAGGTTGAGATGTCACGACTCGAATTTTGGAAATACTGTAAATTCAATTCATCGACTTTTAAAATCCTTTTTGGTAAATTCTAAATCAACTTTATACCTCCACATCTCAAGTTTTGGTTTCCAAATAGAGTCAAATTATGTTTTGTATTGATTTCAATTGGTTCCTTAGAGTCGTGGTCTAGTTTGGGGTTTCTTGGGATGGCCCATGATGATTTTGGA
Source organism: Monotropa hypopitys (assembly GCA_002855965.1). Taxonomy (NCBI): domain Eukaryota; kingdom Viridiplantae; phylum Streptophyta; class Magnoliopsida; order Ericales; family Ericaceae; genus Monotropa; species Monotropa hypopitys. Next base: position 7,960 of record NMUG010006104.1, on the reverse strand, counting down.
CATAAAACCAAAATCTGGTGCCTGTGCACTGGTTGGTGCACCGGTGCAAAGTGGTTCTGCCCAACTGCACCAGTTGGTGCACCGGTGCAAAGTGGTTCTTATTGGAAATTTGGCTAGTTGCACTGGTTGGTGCACCGATGCACAGAGTCCCTGAGAAACATTTTTGGTGCCTTTGCACCAGTGCACGTTTTCTTTGTACTGGTGTACAGAGCTTTCTGTAGACTTTTGTGAACTCATTAAGGATATTTGTGTCATTTCACGTAGGGGAAGTATATAGGCAACACTTAGGTCGTGTTTCCCTCATTTCCTCCAGATTTCTTGAGAGTTTAAGAGCCTCCCTCTCTCTCTACCTCCATATCCAAACCCTCACCCTTCTCTCTTCTCTCCCACTCCATCCATGGGTTTTTTGAAGAAAACTCCTTCAATAACGACGTTCCCATGGCTGAGCTCACAACCCTCACCTAGGATTCAAGATTCTTCAAGGAATAAGGTAGGTGTCGACGGTGATAACTTACACTGAACTCATGATCCTTTCCTTGATAATCTCCTTGTTTGTATTCAACCTGTCATAAACTTTCTGCAACCAAAGAAAATCGTTAGAAGACCCCCTGCCACTGTGGCTTGGAAGGCCCTCCGATGATTAAGTTAGTCCCAAATGGAGAAACAAAATCCTTATCGAAAGAGAGAAGAGCAATGAGAGAATCTTTGTGTCCGTCCCTTTCACAGGTGAAGAAAAATACCTTTTGTACATCTGCCCTCCTCATTAATGGTGACCTTCCAACTCCTTGATTTCTCATCAAAGAGGGGAAATGAATACGGACAGAAGACTCCTCGTCTTCAGTAACCGCCACATCTTTACAACTTCTTATCTTCATCGGGTCAAAACATTCCTTCTGACAGTATGAACATATGACGTGCATTTATGGTCACAGGCTGGCCAATTAATGCCCAGACGTATTTCTGCCATACATCCAAGACCCCGCGCTGATGATGCTTGTCGCACAAACAATCCCGCGCTGATCCCATAACCTTACCTCATCCGCGTAATCCACCCCGCACACTCTCACAACCGCACAGCCAGGATAGCCTTCTCAGCCCAATTCCGACCACGCTGCAGGTGATTACGTATGCGAGTTGGCTATATCACTTCGGCTAAGGTCTCAACATTATACCTTTCATAACTGTCCTGACTAGATCATCCATAATCTGATAATAATGTCCCTAAACAGGTTCTTCTCCCTGTTGGACATGCTATCAGCTTATCATAGATAACCCAATCAGCAATGTCAATATTCTAAAGAGACACCCCGCGCAAATGTCCTAATCTCATCGATATGACCTTATCCGCGGTGCCAACTAAGAGAATACGACTTTTACATCAAGTTAGGCACTGTTAACAATTTGGCCGCACTAAATAACTTCAACAACTGATCAATCAGCACTGCCACGTGTCATTTATATTTTACCCCTCCACAATTTCCCCCCAGCTTCTCCTGCTCCAGCCGCACTACAGGAGTAGGTGAAGATACCCGGACAATAAGCAAAATGACAACGTTCCATCCTCTGTGGTGAACGCATAACCGTCATACATTAAAACCGCATATAATCATTACACTACATAAATACGGTAGGACCCAAACACACTATTCCATACTGAAAAGGTACACTCCTCCATGTTGACAGTGATATACTGTAAATTCGAAATTCCCCCAAAACACGCGTCCCAATTATCTCTTCCCCCCATTCTTCAAAATATAAAACGCCTCCACTCTTCTTGTCTTTTCTCTTCTCCACACAACTTTCTGATAATCAAACTTCTCGCAGTTCTCCCTAACCTTTCCGCTATTCTCCGAACCCTGTAAGTCTTCTAACCTTCTCTTATTTTCTTTCACACTGTTTCTTTCCTTGCCCCCCAAACTCCACAAACGTTTGAACTACCATGGGAATATTCCATCTTCGAATTAATACCCCCACCAAACTTTTGGCCTTCAGAGTACTCTTCAACATACCCGGAGACGTAGTCATAGAGCCTGTACCCCCAAACTTCGATTTCAATAACATCGATGATAACACCCTCATAATCCCTATGATTCAGATCTTTGAGGCTGGAATCAGATTTCCCTTGCATTCATTTTTTCGCAGCTTCTGCCACTATATGGGGCTTCACCCCAGACAAATGTCAACCAATATGGTTCGCATTGTAATGGGGGTTAATGCCCTAAATGAGATTACAGGGTCTCGAATGACCCTCCATGAAATCTTATACCATTATACAGTAAACCGTACTAGCGAAGGAATCTGGTACTTCAAAAATAGGAAGGCTAGAGGGAGACTCGTTGAAGCCATCCCTGACTCTGAAAAAGGCGCTGAGGAAGATTTATTTGTTGTCACGGGCAATTTGGAATTTTATGAGGGACCCCCCAGGACAATCCTATCCCCCGCAAACACGGCCATCCCTGTTAGTCTGATCGATTGTCTATTCACATCTTCCCTCAATCTTCACTCCTACACATCCCATTTACTAACTAATTTCTTTCTTTGCAGCTGCTCCTGCCATCAACCGAAGTTCTTCCAAGAACAGAGGATACTTGGAAGCTGAAGTACACACAACCCTTAATCATAAAAACGAGCTAGGTCAGACGCTCGATCGGGCTATCCACAACCTGCTCCAATACGTGCCGCATTACCGTGGTTACCGTGGAACTTACCGACCTCAATTTGTCCCTCAAGAGTTTTCGGATCCTCCTTCCCCTCTAGCGCAACCTCCTTCTCCTCCGATACCAGTAGTAGGAACACTAGTGGAGGACACTTCTGCAAGCGTACGTGGTAAGTCAATCGTTGCTATAGCCCCTTCCGCTAAAGTTGGTCATTCTTCCCGAACACGAGAACATACTACATCCCACCGGCACACCATGTCTTCATTTGACTTCAACTCTATGGCTTTAGGCATGCTGCCCATCCCAGCCCGCACAGGCCGAGGAATCACAATAGGGCGTACCCGCACTGACACGCGGGTAGCACCCATCGGAAGAATTGCCACCGCCACAACTACTCTGACATCAACAACTGCTACAACAACTGCTACTGTTGCTACACTCCCCACCAGACCTCCAATAATAACAACAACAACAACTGCAACTTCTGCCCTGACAAGCCAACTGTCTACTGCTGCTGTTCTGACTTCAAGCACTGTTGTTACTGACCTTTCTTTGTCAACCACTCCAATCTCAACAACACAAGTCAATATCCTTCCCCCATCCCCCAAAAGACGCCGCATAGACAATCCCATTCCTGAATATGTCAACGAGAGTCTCTTCTCTAATGACCCTTCTGAGCCTCACATATGGAAGCCTCTGCTTTGTAAGGGAGGAAGTACACAAAGAGTACTTGCTGGAGATTCGATTGCTGACCCTGCCGTAGCTGTTGGCCTGGCTGAAGCACTGCTACTGCCTAAGGACATGATCCAGGAGCAGAATGCTGATGGTGTGACCCTTTATGAGAAAATTCTCTTCGATTCTCTCAATGTACATTGTTCAATCCTTTCCTTCTTCTCTGACTACCTGGAACTTAACTTTCAACTTTGATTTTCCTTCATTTCAGACCGTTCAATGTGCCACCCTGCTAAAGCGGCAACTGGATGAAACGATCGAGACCGCCAACCGCGAAGCTTCCACGGTAGTCAAGCTTATGGCTAGGGTCTCCGAGGCCCAGAAAAGGGTTGAATTCTTAAAGAACCAAACTGCCGAGCTAGGTGGAGAGCTGGCTGTCGAGAAAAGCAAAGTCCTGACCCTGGAGATGGAGAAGCTGGACATGGCCAACTCTGCCAAAACCAAGCTCGAGCTAGCTCAGGCCGAATATGAGCGAGAGAAGAAGAACAAAGAGGATCTCCACAAAGTCGCTATCAAAAAGCTTGAGGACCGGGTCCAGCGCCGTGACAATTTGCTAAAGGCCGCACAGACCGAGAACTCGAAGCTTATAGAAGAAATGCATGCTGTAATGGAAAAAGAGTACGCGAGCGGGTGCGCAGAAACAACTGCCAACTACTCGAAGCAGTTACAGGAGCATCTTCCCACACTGGTTGACACCTTTTTTGCCCAATATTGGGACTCTGCCCTTGACTTCTATGGAGTTGCCTGGGATTCTCCTTTAAGAGCTGCAGCCCTAGTTCCCAGCAAGCTATCCCAAGTACCGCCATCCACACCTGCAGAGGAACTATTGGAAGCCGAACTGCCTGTGGTGTCAGTTGAAGGTGAAATTGATGTTGCTGCCATTCCCCGGACTAGTGGTGATCAGGTGAAAGATATTCCCGCGCGCCCAAACGAGCATACCTCAAGCGATGATCCATCAACCAGAATTGTGGAACCTCTGACTGACTAGATCGTGGGGACCACAGGGCTTGTTGACCTTCCACCCAACGTTTAGAACTCTTTTCCTTATCAGCATTTAGAAAATTGAACGGTCTGTAATAATTCTGACTTCGGTGTTGGCTATATGCTAACACCAGTACTTTGCTTGTCGTAATGGTTTGTTGGGTAGGACTTACTTTAAGTAGTGAAATTGCTTTCTTCCATGCGTTCTACATATTTGCTTTCTACATATTCGCCGTGTTGTAACACAGCCGTAGCGACCAACAAATGGTCTCTTACGTACGTTACTCTATACACGGACTGTTCGAGCTTCTCACCCTTTTAGGCCTTAGGCAACTTATTTTGCTTTCTTAGCCAGGGACCACTAGGGCCCTTAGAGTTTCTCACTCATTCGAATCTAGACTGCCTTGGATTTTCTCATCCCTTAAAGACAATGAAGATTCAGGATCTATTCAGACCCTTGTGGGATTTCCCACCCATTTTAAATCGAGGCCTTCTCGGGACTTCTCATCCCAAGAGATGGCTTTTGGTTTAGGAACCCATACAAATATGGACCTTCTAGGCTTCTCACCCAAATTTGAACTCAGCACCATGGGATTCTTGGTCCCCTAATGGTGGCATTCTCTGCCTAACTGAGCTCGGGAACATTAAACCTAGGCCATCTCAACCTATTCCGAGCATTCTCTACTCGGGTCCATTGCCCCCCAATGAGGAAGTGAAATTTTTATTCAAAATTTTCTCTTGCTCATTCAGAACTGCAACTCTAATTTCTTCAAATCACATGAATGCGTCTAGGCAGGAGCATTAACAAAAAAAACACATCATCTTCATTGATATATGGCACCAAGTGACAATTACATCAGTGATAATAATTTTTCAAGTTAGATATGTTCCACGTACGAGGGATGGGGTTTCCTTCTAAATCAGCTAACTTGTAGGCTCCCTGACCCGCTCTGCCCACAACTTTGTAGGGGCCTTCCCAGTTTGGCCCTAATTTGCCATCTGCTGGGTTTTTTGTGGTACCCAAAACTTTTCTTAACACAAAGTCGCCAATGACGAACTGCCGAAGATGAACCCTCTTATTATAAAATCTGGCCAACTGGCTCTGGTATGCTGCTAACTTGACCAACGCATGCTCTCTTTTTTCGTCTGCAAAATCTAGCTGAACTGATAGTGCTTGGTCATTGCCCCCCCATTCCACCAGTGCAGTGCGGATGGTGGGAATGCCAATCTCCAACGGTATCACTGCTTCTGTCCCATAGGCTAGGGAGTAAGGTGTCTCTCCAGTTGCGCGGCGAGGAGTTGTACGGTAAGCCCAAAGTACAAGTGGCAATTCGTCAACCCATGCGCCCTTTGCCTTCTCCAGCCTCTTCTTGATCCCGTCTAATACGGTCCTATTGGAAGCCTCTGCCTGGCCATTGCACTACGGATAACTGACGGATGCATAATAATTCTTAATTTTGTAGGTAGAACAAAATTTCTTGAAACGGTCTTGAAATTGCGTGCCATTATCTGAAACTATGGCATAAGGAACTCCAAACCGTGTGATGATGTTCTTCCAGACAAACTTCTCTGTATTCTGTTCCGTGATCTTGGCCAAGGGCTCTGCTTCAATCCATTTGGTAAAATAGTCCGTTCCTACTAGCAAATATTTCACAGCCCCCCGCGCAGTCAGCAGCGGACCCACAATATCTAGACCTCACTGAGCGAATGACCATGAACTTGTAAGTGGCGCCAAATCTGCTGAAGGAGTGTGAATGATAGGTGAAAACCTCTGACACTTGTCACACTGCTGAACATAGACTCTAGCATCTTCCTGCATGTAGGGCCACCAGTACCCTTGAGAAATGGCTCTGTGTGCTAAAGACCGTCCTCCCGCATGGCTACCACACACCCCCTCATGGATTTCACAGAGAAATTGTTGGACCATTGACGGGTGCACACAGCGCAAATAGGGTTCGGTGAAAGACTTCCTGTATAAGTGTCCCTCTGGGGAGATCCAAAAACGGGATGACTTCATCTTGATCCTATGAGCTTCTTTCTTGTCTTCGGGCAATTTTTCTTCTCTCAGGTAGTTGAAAATGGGGTCCATCCAGCTGGGGCCCAATTCGATATCATGAACCTCTTCTGTAGATTCAATTTGAATGCTCGGCTTTGCAAGAGAGTCCACACTAACGGTTTGGTGGAACTCTGCTGGAATTGATGAGGCAAGACATGCCAAAGCATCTGCATCGCTGTTCTGCTTGTAGGTGATCTGCACGATATGTACGGTTTTGAAATCCCTCATTTTTTGCTTTACTGCGGCAGCATAATGGGCCATTCTGTCGTCTTTAGTAGCATATTCCCCTGACAGTTGGTTCACCACCATCTGGCTGTCGCAATGAACCACAACATGTTGGGCCCCACATTTATGTACGCTAGAAAGTCCTGCTAGCATGGCCTCATATTCTGCTTCGTTATTTGAGGCCCTGAACGCCAGCTGGACTGACTGTTCTAAAACAACAGATTCTGGTGATATCATCACCACCCCAATACCTGACCCTTTGTTACAAGCTGATCCATCCACATAGATCTTCCATAACTCACCTATGGGTGGCTCATCAACTTGCAACTCAGGGTGTACGGGGTTCTCCTCTTCTGGGTTGTGCCGCACTTTCGTAGGGGCTGGTACTGCGGAAAACTCCGCTACAAAATCGGCTCGTATTTGTCCCTTAATGGCAGTGCGGGGAACAAACCTGATATCATACATGCCAAGCTCCATTGACCACGCTGCGACCCTCCCGGACAGGTCTGCCTTTCTCAAGACAGTCCCGATCGGATGGATCGTTGGTACTTCAATTGGGTGGGCTAGGAAATAGTGTTGTAACTTGCGTGAAGCCATAACCAATGCAAAGATCAATTTTTCAAGTGGTAAGTACCTGGTTTCGGCATCAAGTAAGGTTTTGCTTACATAATACACAGGCATTTGCTTTCCTTCTTCCTCCTTGATCAAGACTGCGCTGATTGCATGATCTGAAACGGCTAAATATGCTGTCAGTTTCTCCCCGGGAATTGGCGTGGAGATCAAAGGAGGCTCCGATAGGTACTTCTTCAACCCCTGGAAAGCATTCTCACAATCTGCCCCCATGAGTAGGTCCCCCTCTTCCTCAGCAGCTGAAAGAAAGGTCTGCATCTGTCGGAAGACCGGCTTATGAATCTGTTTAGTGCGGCAATCATCCCGGTCAGATGCTGCACCTCCTTAGTCGTTCTCGGACTTTGGAGATTTTGTAGCACAACAATCTGGCTGGGATCTGCCTCAATTCCTCTTCTGGTGACGAGATGTCCTAGGAACTTGCCCGAACTGACCCCGAGAGCACACTTAGAGGCGTTGAGTTTCAAGCCGTACTGCTGCAAAATACATAAAGTCTGACATAAATCGGATATGTGGGATCCCGACTCCTTGGACTTCACCACCTTATCGTCGATATATACTTCCATGGTTTTTCCCAACAACTCTTTGAACATAAGTGTGGCCAATCTCTGAAAGGTTGTGCCCGCGTTCCTAAGTCCAAATGGCATCACCCTGTAACAATACAGACCAAGAGGAGTGATGA